>JASTWP010000641.1:0-122956 GCA_030770255.1 Temnothorax ravouxi
AAACGGTTGACCACCAAACGTTTTACTGGTGATATTCGTGACCACCAAACGATTCCGCGTCGAATGAGCTATAAAAAAGTTAAATTGGTTGAAAAAAAAAATTGTCCGGCTAACTTCACACCGCAAATTTCATTTTGATTTTACAGGAAAACGGCTAACCACCAAACGATCGGACTAGACTACCAAAGACCACCAAACGACCACCAATCGATTCCAATTATTTAAAGTTCGATACGTTGAAGTTGTCCGGCCAACTTCACGGAGGTGAACGCACCCATAGAACTCACTAACCTCCTAGAAGTTAGCCGGACAATTTCGACTTATGACATTTTTTTTTTACGAATCGATTGTTAGTCGTTTGTTATTGATTGTTAGATTAATTAGAACGTTTGTTAGTTAATAGTTTTTACGTAATCACGAAAATAATTTTTAGTGTTAATTTAGCCGGTAAATATAGAATTCTTTACAATTTTCGGTTCAAAACCGTGGTCAATCGATGCGGAATCGTTTGTTAGTTCCGAATATACTATAATTAAAATGTTTGTTAGATCACGGTTTCGCTAAAAAAAGCGAAAAAACTGTATATCGTTTAGCTGCCGGAAAGTGGAGGTGAGGACGTAGAATATGTGATGGTTTTGGAACGCATGTGTCCGAATAAACTATATTTTCAATTTATATTTATCAGATTTGCTTGTGCCTAATACCTGATGGCTACATTTCTCGTGCAAAAAATATAGGTAAGTTGCAATAGAAAGAAATATAGATTGCAAAAGTAGAGGTAACCTAAAGTTGTATTTTGAACAATTACATCAAATTACAGATTTATGAAATATAGAAATAATCTTATATTGTATGTGTACAAGTAGATATAAGTAATTTTTGTCATCGTACGGAAACTCGCAGTTCAAACTAACTATAAAATTGTTTGCAGATGCTTGATGTCACCCTAAGAGCAAAAACAAGTCGACTTTTAGGTCGGCGTTTTTTGAGACATTCACCGACTTCAAGTCGACTTCAAGTCGACTTTCGTCCTTAAAAAAGTCGACTTCTCTGCCAAGTCATAGTTTCGGTAAAAGTCGACTTCCCGTCATGACGAAAAGTTGACTTCCCGCCTACTTTTAAAGTCGATGAAATAAACCGCTGCGTACGTCTGGAGGTCGGTTGTGTATCTTGAAACGAGGTGAAAATGACAAAGGTTAACAGATTTTATTAGATTTTGATAAATAAAATCGTAGATACGCTAATGAATCACTTTTGTAATTTTTACCTCATTATTTCAAGATACACAATCGACCCCTTGCTGGAGGGCTAAAACTGAGATGCATTTCGATTTTTTTTCATATATAAAATAATTTAATTATCTAAAAAACTGTATAATTACAATCCTAATGTTTTATTCTTAATTACAAAGGCGGCCATAACTGTGCCACTTCTGCGTGCGCGGATTCCGGCAGCCACTTCTGGTAAGCTGACAACAGAACTAAAATTATAAATATATAATATCCACAGACTTTTATACTAGATCACTAACATCTATAGACGCACTGCCGAAAAGCTGATGCGAGTGCAAGTGTTAGTGAAGAGTGCGCGGCGGCCATATATTGAATTAACAATAAGTCACTATCTCGGGTGTTCAGTTGCTCATGATGTGCGTTTATCTGCATTCGTTATTACAGTACATACATAACAAACCAGGCAAATGTTTTTGTGTTAAATATTGGTACTACATGTTATCAATAAGTTTGTAAGTAATGCCTTCGACGTGTAGCGTACTTGGATGCCGAAATCGAACCACTACTCCTGTAGTATTAAACTATTGTACTTCTATTGTATAGAAATCTTGTATAAAACTACTTGTATAGAATCTGTAGTATAGCATATCTTACTAAAATCAACATGGCGGCAAGCATCACGGCCGAGATGCCTGTCAGCGGTCTAGTATTGTACAGAAGTCTATGATAATATCTAGATATTATTTTATAAATTAAAATCTCACATTTTTTATCCGAACCCCAGATTTCTAGCAGTTTGTATTTGGACACGATTCCCTGCGACTGCAGCGTTTGTATGTACTATTGCTTGAGTGCGTGGTATCAATCTGAAAAGATCGTATTGAATTGATGTAATCTATTCGATGAATCAACGTGAAATTGAAAGGAGATAGAACAACGATTTACCTGGCCCATGACTTGGTGATGCTCCCAGGTGTCGTCAGCAGCGACGGGACAAATCGTTTCAGCTCAGGGCACACTTGACCCTCCAAGAAATACGCGAACCACTTGACACCGTCCACGGATGCTTTATATCCATCGATGGTAGTGCCCATCCGGCCTTTCCAAATGTACCAGACACGCGGCAAATGATCTTTCCATTTCCATTTGATTATACCTATAAATGAGAATAATATTCGATCATAATAAAAATTAATATCTTTATAAATAAGTAGGCAAAACATTATAAAGCAACAATTGTGATAAAAATATATACCTTGGCGGTGGATCAACCAATGGTTCACGTGCTCACTAGTGCAAGTGCCCGAATTTGCTATAAGATGGCATAGCATGGGAGCAAATTTCGGCAATCATTTGTGGGTTTTATCGCCGTGACACCTCGCATATGCATCTTATTCGTTTCGTACCCCTCTTTATGAACCACCTATTTCGGACTGATTTTTCGTAGCACGCACGAAGAATGCATGAACACAGGTTCCCCTCCATTTCTGGTGTTCTGAAAAATGGTTCAGAATGGAGAGCTGTCGCATTCAATAGGTCTTAATTATCGATGACAATTAATAACACACCATACCTAACCTGTAAGCATGTTTCCACTTGGCCTTATCCTGATTCTCTTTTATACCTCGTCGGGCGAAACTTTTTTCACGACTTGATCCGCCATACCTGCAAGAACTATCTGGCGCAGCAATTTCGCTTCCATGTCGGTTGGTAACGGCATTACGGCCTTACGATTACTCGCGTAAGCTCTGCTCCTCCAACCTCCAGCCTCCTTGAGATTCGCCGCCATATTAATGGATGCATGACGCGCCGCTTGACTGTTTTCCGTCTTTTTATAAGTCGACTTTCTGTCGACTTCTATAAGTCGACTATTTAGAAGTTGACTTTTAGTCGACTTTCCGTCATTTTTAGAAGTCGACTAGAAGTCGACTTACAAAAGTCGACGGAAAGTCGACTTCTATAAGTCGACTATTTAGAAGTTGACTTTTAGTCGACTTTCCGCCATTTTTAGACGTCGACTATTTAGAAGTCGACTTTTAGTCGACTTTCCGCCATTTTTAGAAGTCGACTAGAAGTCGACTTATAAAAGTCGACTTGCCGTCGACTTTCCGTCAACTGTGCTCTTAGGGTCATTCATGTCATTGATGTCATTGTAGTGAATACAGATCAAAGAGGTAGAAGAGCAGTGGAATACCTCATGCACTTCCAAGTAAGTTAGAAAAGCATTAGCGAATAAGCTACTTAAGGGTCGGCAGGAGACACGGTGGAGACCTCTGTCGGGTTGCCTTAGCTGCGAGTGACTGCGAGTCCGTATTTTATTTATTATAAATTTTTAAGAGCAAAAATGCAAAATCGGGCTCTTTAGCGTACTATAGATGAGCTTACTGATTAAAAATATCCTAAATTGAATAAGATTCATTCGATATTTTGGCTAAAATCTTGTTCGGGATTCGTAATAACAAGATTTTAGCCAAAATATCGAATGAATCTTATTCAATTTAGGATATTCTTAATCAGTAAGCTCATCTGTAGTACGCTAAAGAGCCCGATTTTGCAGTTTTGCTCTTAAAAATTTATAATAAATAAAATACGGGTTAAAGTGCAGTTTAACGTGCACTTAGTGCATAAAGTGCACCTGAGTGTACCTGAGTTTGCCTGGGTCTCCTGTCGACCCTTATGCCCGTATTCATAGATGGTTCTTATCTTAAGGACTGAGGAAGCCTTATTGGAGGATTCCTTATTTTATCAAGACCTCCTTGTTTCATAATAAAGCCTTCATGTCTCCTTCCAGAAGGAGCTTGTTCTGTAGGAACTTTATGTATTTTATGATTTATGCCACTGTTCAGAGTACAATTTAAACCAAGAGCGCGAATAAATAACCTAACTTTGAACTGACTTTGACTGTCATTGCCTCAAAACATTTTTTATACAAGGTTATAAATACAATATATTAGCTAGTATAATTATGGACTGCGAATCCAAAAACGTTCATTATGTACTGTTTTAAATAAGATGCTAAAATTGTTGATACTCGTGCAACAATACGTGATACCGATGCTTGACTGACTCCTCTAATATCTCCGTTAACAATCTGAATAAAAAGTACATCAAAAATATAAGAAAGATTTCACAAGTATAAGGCAAAATTTATAAACATACTTGAAAACTACTTGTTGCATAAAATCGCAAAGTTATCAAAAGGATTATTGGAGAAATCGGCAGTCTGCGTTTCGCTGTAGCTGTTCGCGGTATACTAGTGGTAACAGAATATCAATTACAGCTTTTTTACTGAATCTATAGCGTTTTTGGAAAGGCTCATCTTCGTAAAACTCATTAGGATTTACCCAGTCACGAATATATCTTTTTGGCAAACGCCACCGAATATCATTTTCCACATTTTCATCTTCAAATCCATCATCTAAATTTGAATCGTTTAAAAATTCGTTATCCATTTTAATTGCAATATATACTGTAGCACTCAGTAATGACAGTACTCCGTAAAATGCAGACACTTTTGTAGGTTATATTATCGAATCTTTTGCTAATAAGGTTGCAGCCGCCGCCTCAAGGAAGCTCGTGACCTGCCTTGAGATAAGGGAGCCAATAAGACTCCTTGTTCGGTCAAGAAAGGTTTATGAAATGTAAAATAAGGAACAAGCCTCATTCCTCAAGGAAGGACTATGAATACGGGCATTAATCTTTTACAAATCATAAAGTACACATTAAGGAAATATTAAATATATTTTATCATTGTGTAAGGGTTGGAATCTGTCTTGGGACAAACGCAAAAAGAGAAGCCATAAGATGTCAAAGCGCTTAATCGAAACAGAGCATCAAGAACCTCGTCGTAGAGCGAAAAGCGGTGGCAGTCGAGCTGCATCAGCTACGACTGGAATTTCCAAAGATGACAGTTCAGGCCAACACGCTGATTATGATACAGAAGTAAGTTTCATTTTCAAGTTATACATTTGATTTTGGACGTTTCAGAACTTTTATAATTTAATAACAGACAGAGATAGTAGCAAATAACGACAATTTTCAAGTAATATAATTAATTTAATTTTAATAACATTAAATGTGATAATTACGATTTTTAACGGAATGCTTTTCATCCCATTGTTCAAAGCAGTCGCAATATGCTAAAAACAAGCGTGATATTCGATAGAATTATTGTTAGTATAAGTATTAGAATATGTGTGCGGTGGTAAATATTGTGTATTTATGTTCTCATTGGATGCTTCAACGGATTTTCTTATGTCTTCAATGTCATCTCCAATCCTGGTGTATGGCGCAGTCGCAGTCGCAGTATTCTTATGCCGTACGGGATCTTCATCCGAGGAAGTAGTTTTATAGCGCAATGGTTTCCCA
The DNA here is from genome assembly GCA_030770255.1 of Temnothorax ravouxi. Lineage (NCBI taxonomy): Eukaryota > Metazoa > Arthropoda > Insecta > Hymenoptera > Formicidae > Temnothorax > Temnothorax ravouxi. The sequence goes on from JASTWP010000641.1 coordinate 5,601, forward strand.
GCATTACGCTTTGGTCGCTCGTCCGTCATCTGTAGAATAATATGACCTTGTTCACACCGATTGTTTATTACACTGTATAAACTAGTAACATATATATTGAAGATTCTTAATTTCAGCGACAATAAGCTAATAGTTAGATTATGCTTTGAGTACTCGTCTTGTTAGCAAATGTCCATTAATTAGTATTATTGATAGAAATATATTTGCATCATAAGTGGACAATTTACATTTGAAGACACGAAGACAAATTGTAAATCTGTTATATAAATTACTCTGCGTATGTACTTACCTTTGGCGTATTCTTCAGTATTTTATGTACTTGAAATTTTCTTCCCTATCTTTCGCTTATATATTTAATGAGAAACGGATCTATGTGTACATCGTATAAAAGAAACCTAAACCTTCCGTAATAGAAAATTAATGTTTGTGGAGAAAATCACACATGATACATGCACAATATGCTAGTGAATAAAATAGTACGACGTATAATAAATATTAGTCTTTCCCTGGAAAGTATATTATATTCACACAAGACATAATATATATATATATATATATATATATATATATAAATTGTATACGTTACACATAAATTATACATAAAAATTGTACATTGTAAATACTTTGTAAATGTTGGTATGTTTTATCACAAATTGTTGGAGAAGAAGAAATATATATTATATATATCCCTATTCCATCCAACCATGCCCTTTCGTTTGTTCCGAAAAACAAATGATCGTCAGATAATCATCCTCACTCCTAAAAAAAGTTGTGGCAGGGAACCTCAAGCAGAAATTTCAGAGCCGAAACTCATTTCTTCTCGAAACGGCGGACGATTAAAATCTTGGTGGGACACGGAAGTGCATGGTTAGATGGTAACGTCAGTATTGTGTGAAAGATAAGTGAAAATTTTTTTTAATAAAAATGTATTTTTGTGTATAATTTAAGCGTATTTAAAATATTTTTGTTGTTAAAGAAAAATTTGACATTCCACAGAGGACTATTATGGCTCAGAGGCAGGTGGAAGAAGTAAGGAGGAGCTACGATCATAAAAAAAAATTAATTTTTTTACATAAAAAATATCTGTCACACTTTAAATTCGTCTTTTCTTATTCAGAAATTCTTTTTCTAGTATTCTTTAAGACCTTAAAATCCTTCTGTATCATTTAAAAATTACCAAATTTGCGGCGACGAAATTAAGTATTCCTATTTAATTACTAATTATCTCATATTTTTTCTCATTTGCACTACTTTTAGCTTTAATTTGCTTTTTGAATCATTAAGCTTCGTCAATTTGTTCGTGAGTTATGATTTTTTAAGTAAAACGAGTCGTAACGTGTTTGTCAACATATAATTGTTGTAAAAAAATATTTAAAGAAATGATTTCCAAATGTTATTTACATTAATTTTTAGTCGAAGGTACAAAAATATAATAATTTTTGGCGAATTTTTTAAGGCTCCTGGGTAGTCACCGCGGCCATATTGGATTCTTACTATCGAAGCGAGGCAAACACCCAATTTTGTTGTGCGTGCCATTTTCAACTAAAAAGACATTTTAATAAAAAATCACTATAGATCGTTTCAGAACACTTCCGAAATTGGCCGAAAACTACCCTTTTCCCTCAACAATAAACAAACAGCCATAAAACAAAGCCTAAACATACGGGAAAAACAGCCGTTTAACGACTATCGAAAGAAGGTGAAAACGTTTCTTCCGCATGCAAATCTTACTTTTCGGCCAAATTTACGACTTTCACGAATACGTTAAACGTTAGAGCACAAGTACAGAGCGAATAATAAAAAAACAGCACGCACAACAAAATGGGTTGTCAACATGTCACAAAGGACAGAATTCTCCATTGGAGAGAGTTCTTATTTCTGCCGCGACGGTATGTCGCCACCGTCAACGCGGAGTTCACAGCTGAGGGACCAGGAGCCTTAAAGCTATTAACATTTTTAAAAATGCGTGGGACTTGAAAGTGCATGGTTGGATGTCTGAAGATGCGGAAAATACGTTGGATGGAATAGGAATATATATACACATATATATATACGCATACATATACATACACACATGTTGAAAAAATATGTTGTTGCGCAAAGGGCTTTCAGAGAATTTTATAAGCGCGCCGTTGATCGCAATGAATTATTCGATGTGCAAGCAATCGTCACATTCTAGCCGATCATATCAAATGCGCATTTTCGTGATAATAAAAATTAGCAGAAAGTAAATGTTACATTTTATTACTATGTATAATAACAGCGACAACAAATTGCGTTTCCGAATAATCATCTTCATCACTGTCACTATTGTCTATGGGTGTACAATCCCAAAATGGCATTCTAAAACATTTTGCACGAATTTCGTCTAAAGAAACGTTAAATTTTTCATTGCTCAATGTCGCACACTTGTAAAACTGAAAAGATGAAGAAACCATCCCAACATCGTAAAAATCGTCAACATTTAAAAATCTTTTTACAATCAAACGATAAGAGTTATCGTACGTGATAATTTCAGTGACGATGCAGATTGATCCATCATGTAAAATGCAACAATTATCACGTGTGTCTATTCCTAGCAATATGTTATTAAAATTAATATTACGGTATTGAGGATAATTAGTATCATTATTACGCAATATAGATGTGCGAATAGATGAATCGATACTATATCCATTGCTTGTTCCATGATTTTGTATTTCTATCATTCTGTTGAAAAACTGTTGCAAAGGTAAACCCGGCTTTCGGCAATATTTTCTGAAAATGGACATGTTATTTTCATAGGGAAAAGCAGAAAAGGAATCTAAATGGCCAAAACGTTTGACATCATCAGTGATATGGAGAAGACCATGCACATTATAAGTAATAGAAGTTAAACCATATAAATTTTCACAACGGAGAACAAATTTTTGCAATGCAAGTTCTGCAAAGCTGAGATGTTGCCTCGAGAGTGATTTTGAAACCAGAATTCTAATAACAGCGTGTAAAAATAAGAAATGCTTGTACACATCTTCATTTAATAAACCGTAAGTTACAACTGGTCCAGTGTAAAGTAGGAACTGACGAAACTCTGTAGCTTTGAACTTGGAGCATACAGCGAGAGACCTAGGACGTCTTGCAAACTTTGAGGGACAATATTTTCTAAGTATATTCAATCTAGCATTTATAACAGAAAGAAATTTTCCCGACAATTTCGATAATCTTGAATATTTTCCATACACCCATGCAGTTAAAAGTTTCTTTACCACACCTAAACATACAAGATGCATATAGTCGAAGGGGACCTGCGTAACCATGCCTATCGGTATCAACGATAAAGGGCTTTCACCCTCTTTATGATGATCTTCATCCAAACGTCTGAGATATTCTTCGTCTGTTCGAGGAGAATGATTTATGCCATTAAATATATAACGACCTTCTACGTATGTACCAGAAACTTTACATTTCGAACAGGATTGGCTAGATGTATGACCACGGTGATTTAAAATAAAAGCACGAGCTGGTGCATCGGCTATAAAACATCTTAAAGCATTATGTATTTGTACTTTTATGTTATGAAAAGTTTTCCCTCCATTAGACATGATTGCTCTAATATCTGAAATAAATTTTGCAAAAAAAACGTTAGGATCATGTGGCTTTTGCGCATTTTTGTAGATTCCTATTACTATTGGTTTTATATGTTGTACATTTACAATTCTACATTGAATAGGCCAAATATGGATAGTGCTTGTCCTATCCAAATTGCACCCATCTGTATTAAAATCTAATTCTAACTGTGTAATAGTTCCTAATGAAATATTTGAAAGATTTTCAATGATCTTACTTTCTAAATCAAAATGAATATATTCCCCTGGTTCCACTTTAAATATTGTAACACATTTTCGTGGTGTATCAAGAAGTGTTCTAGCATCCTTTGGCAATCTAGAAAAGCAGGAATGTGTTCGAAGAAGAGTCAATATACTATTGCATTGAACATGAGTTAGATTATTATCTGTAAAACAAGATGCTAAGCGTTCACTAAAAGGTACTTCATTGGAAATATCTTGAGATAACGGAAAGTCTTCACTGATCTCACAAACACTCGACGAGGATGAAGATGCATCATTTTCTACATCTATGTCATATCTAAATTCAGAAACATCACTTGCGGCATTTGTGAACGAAATATTTAATGTATTCGATAGATCAGAAGAATCTTGCGTAATATTATTACAATTATTAATGACACGACTCTTATATGACGTATAATTACGACTCTTTTGCACGCGCAAATTGTTTCTAATTTCAGACATAACCCTACTTTTCTGTCTTACAGATAATCTATGCAACGCTTTCCGCGAAATTGAAGATTTAATATTTCTATTCATATTTACGTGTTTTTTCTGTATTAATACTATAAACGAGTAAAGATGATAATGATTACAAATCACCTCGATAGCTTTCTTCAATAAAATTTTCTTTAGGAATTCCGTTAATGTTATTGCTTCTGCAATGGTCGAACCCAGAAAGTGCCAGAAAGACCGAGCCGAAGAAACGGTTACTCTGAATATGGCCAGGACGATCCTTTTGTCGTGTGAGCACGTGTGAGCCGCTACGGCATGGTCGGCATGTCCACGTCACTATATCGTAGGCCACGAACGGACGAACGGCGCTGTTGCTAGTTGAGTAAAGATGGCTGCCGCGGGCATGCGCGTCACGCCGCGGGTGGAACTGGTTTCTGATTGGCGCAGACGATCTCCGTCCCCGCGCACGGGAATCACGGCGTTTGCGACTGGCGATGAAGCCTTCGGAACTTATTGATGTAGAATGCCCCTTATAGTTACGTACGGTTAAATTAATCAATACGATTGATTGAATCTTACTGTTACATTTTATGAAAATTTGTGTGTTGTAGCCTTTAGACTCCATTTACGCGTTTCAGCTGCGCGACAACGCGTGCGGCAGTGTGCGTCGACCAATCAAAAGCTTTACTCGAGGCTTCTGATTGGTCGACACACCGTGCCGCATGCGTTGTCGAAGCTGAACGCGTGAATAAAGTTTTAGCTTTCTGGGTCTCGATGTCTCGATTGTAATTTTCAAACTCGAAAAATATTCGCATACGTAAATATAACCTAAGTTGGGTTAACCTCGCTCCAGTCGAAAACGCTATATGTCATTTTTGCGTTCATTGCAATATTTGTAACATTTTTAGTAACATCTTTGTAACTATATAATAATTTTATTTACTTTATATTATATTTTATAATAATAATGTCATAAATGTAAAGATTTTTAATATATGTATAACATAATTTATTTTAAATTAATAAAAAAATTATATTTATTTAATATGCCTTTTAAAAAAATTTTTTTCAAAAAGTATAATATTTTTGTTATTTATAAATGGTTAGATAACTAAAAGATTTGCTGATTTTTGCTGGTAATTTGTTGTCAGGCAGTGTTATCACGATTTGCTCTGTATTTGGCACCAATTTGCAGTTAAATATTATCCCTAAACATCGCTTGGTATTTGGCGTCAATTTGTTCTTAAGTTTTGTTACCAAAATTTGCTCAATATTTGGCATCAATTTTGGCGTTAGGTTTAGTCAACAAACTTTAACCGCAATTTGGTGCCAATTTGTTATCAGGTTGTTGCTAAGCTTTGCTCGGTATTTGGCGTCAATTTGTTCTCAAAGCTTTGTCACCAAAATTTGCTCAATATTTGGCATTAATTTGGCGTTAGGTTTTGTCAACTAATTTTAGCGGCAATTTGATGCCAATTTGTTATCAAGTACTACTAAGCTTTGCTCGATATTTGATATCAATTTGGCGTCAATTGTGTACGCATGTTTTGCTACGTATTTGCTAGCAGTTTGTCGACAACATTTGATAAAACAAATTTTGATGCAAATTTGTACCATTTCTGAAACCAAAATTTGTAGCAAGTATTTGGCATTATTTGTTCGAACAGATTTGGCTATCTGGGGTCATACGACCAATGGCGTGAGCGTACGGTTTTTCCTATTTTCTGGGAAAACGGTTGACCACCAAACGTTTTAATGACGATATTCGTGACCACCAAACGATTCCGCGTCGAATGAGCTATAAAAAAGTTAAATTAGTTGAAAAAAAAATTGTCCGGCTAACTTCACACCGCAAATTTCATTTTGATTTTACAGGAAAACGGCTAACCACCAAACGATCGGACTAGACTACCAAAGACCACCAAACGACCACCAATCGATTCCAATTATTTAAAGTTCGATACGTTGAAGTTGTCCGGCCAACTTCACGGAGGTCTATTATATTATACATACATACATGATGTAAAATAAAATATGTGCATCAAAATCGAAATACGAATTTCAGAATTGTCTAGTTTAAAAAGAAGATACAGCAAACACATGCATAACACAAAATTTATTGCACTTTAGTATGCATATAAACACTTTTACTAGCATATACATTTTCTTGATTATTTTTAAGATCACATAAACTACTGACATTTTTTTCAATCTAAAACTAATAAACTTTTTTATAATTTTTTCTTGTAAATTGTGACAACGAAAAATTAGATGATATATTAATACATTTTTCAATAAAGAATTCTTTAAGATTTAAAGATAACATGTGAATTTGTTTAAAATATAATCTAAAAACTTTTTCCATCTCAATAAAAAATTCGAAAGTAGAGTCATTAACAAAAAATAAAGATTCGTCATTAAAACATCGCATTTGTGTTAAGTGTGCATAAGGAGACATTGTAGGTGTCTTTGATCCTACAAAACCAATACATGCAGAACATGATATATTATTTTTACCAATTATTTTTATATATTACATACCCTGCAACATAATATAAACAATTTAGTCGTGTTATTAAAATGTAAGTCATCATTTTTGTCATTATTTTCAAGAGATATATCATAGTTTTTAGGACTTTGAATAGATTGCATTGTTTCACTCTATCTGTTTAAACTCAGTTTTCTTTTCTTTCATTAAAATACTCAAAAATTCGGAAAAAAATTCCCTGTCATCTTCTTGATATGAGCTATGTGAAACATTCTTCATATATTGCGATACAGTAATCAATTTCAGATTATTTTTAAACTGAAGAGCATTTGGTATGACATTCTTAGAACGTATAACAGAAAACAAATTCTCTACGCCATCCTGCAGAAAGCGCGATGTAAAAACGAATTCAAAATTTTCATAGTCCAGTAAATGTTTTGATAAATTAATAATTGAATGTGTTGTTATTATTATCCCTGTTTGAAATGGTTTCCATGCTCCAGATTTACCAACTTTTATAGAAGCCATTAATTCATTAATTTCTTCCAAAAACGCTATAGTTTCAGAGAATTTGTTTTCAGATAATTTGCTTAAAGCTAATCTTATATTTCTCGAACTTATAATTTTGAACCATTTCGACATCATATTAATAAACCAAGCAGTTGTAATCAAGTTTGAGTTACCGATCTCATGTGAAATAAATTCCAATCCTGTGTGAACTCACTGTATTATTTATAACGCTTGTAGCGCTGCTTACTTTCATCTTCAGGAAATGATTTTTTGAATCCAATAATTTTTTTTTTTAATTTTGGAGCTAATGTTAAACCAAAATCTAAAGCATTCTCTTGTACTGAACATAATTCTCTTATGTGACATGCTTCTACTTTATTTGTTGGTAGAGAATACTTATTAACAAAGTTATCCGGAAGAATAATATATTCATTTCGTAATAATCCTTGATTTAAGTTCTTAAACGCATGTGCTGCATCGTGAAAAAAGTAAAGTTTTCTGTTATTGTTAGTTGGATGTATACAACTATTGACGACTGTAGAATATGGGGTGAAGCCATAATTCCAAATGCTTTCCACATACTCATATTTGAGGAACCCATATCAGACGTAATACTATGTACACGAAGGCCAATCTCTTCAGTCTTATTGATTATATTACAAAGAATTATTTTTAATTTAGAACCACCAAAAGAATGTCCTGTAAAATAATATGCAATTATCTGTTTCCATCTACTGCCGATACCTGCGAGCATAATAACCAAAGCATGCGTTGCCAATTCTTTTGAATTAGAATCATTTGCATTTGTAAGATTTATATATCCTAAATAAGTATTATTAACTGGATCTAATGTTCTGCTACGCGTTATCGTCATTTCATCTAAGATTATAACACAATGTTTATCAAGTTCATTTGTAAATTGAGATATTTTAATTTGCAAAAACTTGAATACTTCATATAATATTCCGCTATCAAATTTCAAATTTTCAAGTCGTCTACATAGAGTCCTCAAACTTGATAATGGCAAATCTGTTCGTAATCTTTCATATCCTGTACTTCCACAAATAAATTTGTATTTATAAGCTTTTTGTAAAGTTTCTTCTGACCAACTAGGCAATTTCTTGTAAGAACCACATACGAGTGACATTTAATCCTGATTTAAAAGCTTATTAACAGCCTGCGGCAGTTTATTATGTAATGTTTGGGCTTTTTGTTCCAATCTTTTAATTTTACGTTTTGCTTGTAATAATTTTTCTTTAGTTTTCAGTCTTAGTTTTTCTGATTTTTCACAACATTTTAACAACTCTGTAACTTGTACATTATTTACATTACTATTTTGTTTCAAAAGAGAAGTTAAATTTTCTTGATCTGCGAGAAAATCTTTTTCTTCTGAAACTATCATTTCATCACTAACATCTAGATCTATGTTTTCATCTATGTGTAATTCTATGTTTTCTTGTTCTAAATCCATAATTTTTATTAGCTCATTTTCTTCATATGTAATATTCTTTTCTTCATCAACAACAGATTTATCTCTTTGTAATAAACCTCTTTGTACATTACTACTTGTTATAGTTTCTTAAAATGCAATACATAAAATTTTATGTAAAATTATATAAAATTACGTAAAATTTTATATAACAATTATTTTTTAAATCGTTAGAAATTCTTTTATCATTAATTTATTATTTATACTTACTATTATTAAATAAAGTTGGTACAACATTTCTTTCCAGTTTTTTTAATTCGTCTGTCCTACACTCCCATGCTTCTAATTCAAAATGAGTCTAAAATGAATTTTTAATACGAATAAGTAAATAATGACTGATACTAATAATTATTATTTGTTCGAACAATTATCAATTTGCAATTTAAGTAAATTTGCAATTTAAATTATTAACACTACGTGTATACGTAATATAAGTAGTTTCTGTGTTTGTTGGGAATATTTATTAATCTACAAAGATTCTTTTTTTACTTCGCATAGCGTTGAAAATTTATTTGGTGTCCAATTGTCTCGTTTCATATGAAGTACCCAAAGAGCACATCTTTCTACATCTTTTAAAGAGAAATGACACATTTTAAATCGTTTTGACGATGAGTTGAAACACTCTAGAGCTGCACACCCTGGCATTATAACCTTTATTATATGCCTATTATGTAACCTAATTTCGGTTAGATTGTTTATAATTCAGTTAAGATCGTAGGTTAGATGTCATATTTAAAATTCGCGGTTGTTTGGCTGTTACATATGGCGGACCAATCAAAAATCGTTACCACATTGGCTTAACTCTTCTTATAGGAACTCTACTTCTGACTTACCAACCAAACAGTTGTCACGTGACCTCTTGCATGCGCGTGCGGCCACTGAGCATGCGCGTGTGGCCGCAGGGTATGGTCGTAGTCGCTGCATCTCGTCCATTCGCCCAACGTATGTATGTGGACTAGTTCGGACGTGTTTCGCGTGTAGTCACGGACGACACATTTTAAACGTGTTCGGACGTGTTCCGCCCGAACAATAAAATTTTTTTGTATTGCGATTGATACTGTCTGCTTGCAATTGCCTTTTAGACTTCGCTACTCAACCATAAAGTAATCAAACAGTGAAAAGCACTCAAACAGTGGCAAATGCTGGCCGTATTGTCCTCGGTTTAGAGGCAGGGGCCAAAGAAATTAAAGAAGAAGAAGAAGAAGAGCTGCATCTCGTCGGTATGACAGGAATCATAACCTGATTCCTGTCAACTTTAACCGTTAGTATCTCGCTTCGCGGGGCAGAGCGACACTTTTTTCTGCCAGATTCGGTCGTTTTGTGTAAAAACGCGTCGATTAAGCCTAAGTTGAACGAAATCGGTGAGGAGGCCACTATACTTCAGATTTACCAATAGCTGGAGTAAGATATGTTATTTAGCAGTGTTATCAGATAACAACCAATATACAATGTACAACAGAAATGTATCTTATTGAAACATTATAAACAATACAGAATAATGTAAAATGAGAAATAAGAAATGAGAATTGTACGTTGGTCATTATCTGAATGTATAATAATCACATATCTCAAGTTCTTCATAACACATTATTTGATAACATCACAATATTAGTGAATACAAAGTAATAGCAGCATAAATTACATTACATATAGATATAGAATAGGACATATTGTGACATTGACATAATACTATTATTATTTGGTATTTATTGGAATGTTATCAAATAATGTGTCATCAATAGCTTGAGATGTGAGGTTTAGCATTACTTTCACATAATGACAAATGTCTCTATCAAATTATTGTTCTCATTAGTACGACCTAAACTTAAAAAGATTTTGCGATCTATGAAGCCGTTTCAAAGAACGAGCTTTGAAAGATATGTGGTACAGATTATCTTATTAGGCATTTTTACATTTTTTTCAATTATTACTAATTATTTTACAATCTCACCCTTCATTAGAACCTAAACTTTACTCCTGTAAAAGTATTTTGCGATCTATAAACCGGAAATAAGTTGGTGCTGTAAGTTCATATTTTTTAATGCTCTATAGCTCAAACGATTGCTCCTTGATTGCTCCCTCAGAATCCACGATTGCTCCCCTTTTAAAATTAATATTTGTGGAGATATTTAATAAAAACAAAAAATTTTTAATTTTGATTGAAAAACATATTTATAATAGCCCTATGCAACTCAAACCGGTCTAGAACGATTGCTCCTTCATTGCTCCTTGTTGCTCCATCATTATTTTAATGATTTATTGCATATTTTATTAAAAAATTAACAAATTAATCATTTCACAAGTGACGCCGTCGCCACCTATCGGCCTTGTGACTCCGCCCGCCACGTATCGGCTGCCTATTGTAACAATGGCTCGGCAGCCATATTGGCGGAAATATTCAAACGTAATATAATAGCTTTATTGTTCGTAACTATATCTGGAAAGAGTTTAGTCAACATTTCCTATTGATTTTTGTTAGAAAAACTATTTCTCGCTTCGCTCTATTGGGATTTTCAATCGCTCCATTCGTATAATTAATTTTGTATGACATTTTAGCAAAGAACTGTTCATCTATTGGGATTTTCAATCGCTCCATTCGTATAATTAATTTTGTATGATTTTTTAGCAAAGAACTGTTCATTTTCTTGGAAAAGTACATTTCTCACAGTCTTCTGCAAGTATATCCAACATAAAACGATTGCTCCTTAATTGCTACGCGTTGCTCCATCATTACCTTCATTGTTTATTGCATTTTTATTAAAAAATTAACAAATTGATCATTTCACAAGTGACGACGCCGCTACCTATCAGTATTGTGTATGAGCCATTATTGATGTTAGGCTTAGTTTTTATTGTGCGCGTCACGCGTCGCGTCATTTGTCGTTAACCAATCTAAACATCCCATCACAAATAATGTAATAAAATACGATGTTTTGATTGGTCGCGACGGATAACGCGATGCGTGATGCGCTTAGTGGAAACTCAGCCTAAAGCCTTGTGTACACGATATTAGAAATCAGTCCGAATTTCGGTTTAAGCCAATGAAACTGCTGTTTTTCTGTAAGAGCTGCAAGTTGATTGGCTTAAACCGAAACTCGAACCGATTTCTAGTATCGTGTACACAAGGCTATAGTGCCCATCTACAATAGGTGTTTTAAGCCCTAAGCCTTAAGAAATTGTTCGATCACAATTGAATTTGAGAAGAATAAATTGACTGTGATTGGAATTTTTTACGGCTTAAGGGTTAAAACTTTATTGTAGATGGACACTTAAGAACGTTGCGGACGTTAAGTAAAACGCATTCATAAAAAATTTTGATTGGTTGATACCGTTCAGGGATTGGGCGTAAATATAATGCAAAACACACAGCAATAAATTTTCAACCTATCGGAAGCCGTGTATCAATGCATTCTGTTTGTATTCCTTATTTTTATTGCCTGTACCTTTGTATTGTGTTGTGTATCCCCTAATCTTGAATCTACAATGCAAGTCGCAAAGTCATGAGTTGCAAGAATTGACCAATCACAGTCGAATTTGAGGAGAATAATCGACTGTGATTGGTCAATTCTTGCGACTCACGACTTTGCGACTCCCATTGTAGACCTAGGCCCGGTTTCACCAACGTGATTTAATCTAATCGGTCGATTAAACTCACTCTTCATCTCTTTCCAACTGTTCTTCTAGAAAGAGACGAAGAGTGAAGTTTAATCGACCAATTAGATTAAATCACGTTGGTGAAACCGGGCCCTAGCATAACAATTCAATATTAAAGCAGGGAGCACACACTTTTGCACAACGCATAATACGTAAGCATAAGAAAACTGATTGGTCTATTTCCTTATGCACATGTGTATGGACCAATCAATTTTCTTATGCTTACGCCGTATGCGTTGTGCAGAAGTGTGTGTTCCCCGCTTAATACAAGAAATTTATTAACATATGTAAATTATTAACACAGAATAGACAAACAGAACAATAGCGCTAAGCCGATACGTGGCGGGCGGAGTCACAAGGCCGATAGGTGGCGACGGCGTCACTTGTGAAATGATTTTGTTAATTTTTTAATAAAATATGCAATAAATCATTAAAATAATGATGGAGCAACAAGGAGCAATGAAGGAGCAATCGTTCTAGACCGGTTTGAGTTGCATAGGGTTATTATAAATATGTTTTTCAATCAAAATTAAAAATTTTTTGTTTTTATTAAATATCTCCACAAGTATTAATTTTAAAAGGGAAGCAATCGTGGATTCTGAGGGAGCAATCAAGGAGCAATTGTTTGAGCTATAGAGCATTAAAAAATATGAACTTACAGCGCCAACTTATTTCCGGTGATCTATAAGCCGTTTCAAAGAACGAGCTTTGACAGATATGTCGTACAGGGACCCGATTCTCTATCGACAAACGTATGCGTAAACTCTGCTCTAATAGAAAAGCTGCAAGCTTATTGGCTAAAAACTGTGCGATAGCCAATCAATTTGCAGCCTGTCTGTTAGAGTTTGCGCATACGTTTCTCGTTAGAGAATCGGGCCCCATAGATGCCTCGTTAGACAAGGACAGTTATCTCTCGTATTATTCCTTTCTCTTCTATGTAATTTGCATGCACCCATTTATTCCTCTCTCTCTCTCTCTCTCTGTCTGTCTCTCTCCCTCTCTCCATCCCTGTCCCTCTTTACACTTAGTATGGTAAAATCAGGATTTTTTGGAAGTGTGGTGTTAGGATTCTAGGGTATATTTGAAGAAAGAAAAACGGTAATGTTATTTAGGACAAAAAACTCTCTATTTATTATTCGTTGATAAAATGTTGGGAAATATAAACGAAAATACATATATAAATGAAATATATATTATTTTCTTATTGTTACTGATGTCGAAAGTAAATAATATTACATAAAACCAGTAATGCAATTGAACATAGATATACATACACACGCACACGCACGCACGCACACACCACACACACACACACACACACACACACACACACACACACACACACACACACACACACACACACACACACACACACACACACACACACACACACACACACACGTGTTTATATATATGTATATGTATATATCTTCTATCGCCCCAAGCAGCATTTTGACGTCCGCCCGACGTTAAGATAAACATACTTAACGTTGGTATCCAACGTTTTCGCTACGACGTTTCAACCCTCTTTTGCACTAATTTGGGGAATCAAATTTAGGTTGTACCAACGTTGGGATCCGACTTATATAAGTTAAATTGAGGTTACATTTTTTCCACCAGTTTTAACGTTGGTATAAGTAATTTTTCTAAACTTTCATTTTGTACACTCTGCTAGACCTGAGGTTATTTTTTCACAACGTATATTTTAGGTGTAGTTTTCGTGCTTCCATTCAAACCATATGACGACATTGGTGTAATAAATGTATCATAATACGTTCTTTTCAATTTGGCACAAATAAAATGGCTTTAGACGAAAAATATAGTTTGCGCAGTCTTTGATACTATTGTAATTTTGCCATAAATACATACAAACCCAGCACTGAAAATTTATAACGAAACCCACTTTATTGATAAATGTGGAAATGATAGGTCGAAATTAGACGAATCCCTTCTAAAATATTCCAATTTATTAAATATTTTATTAAATAACTAAAATTTTCAAAATGTAGATTTTTATTTTTTTTTTAAATCAAAATTACTTTTAAAATAAACATGTTGTCAAAACTTTAACAACAGATATTATATAAATGCTTTAAATTGTTAATAAAGGGCGTTAAAAAATATAAATCTAAATATACTGGAAAATGGCGGATTATTTGCCTTCCTCTTTGAGGAATGAAAATGGCGAAGTCAGCGTTCCACACTATATCAAACTTTAGGTAGTAAAAGGTGCGATAAATTCTACTAAGATTTGTCTTCTCGTATAAAATAATGAACTTTTTCAGACTTTTGCAAACTAAGTAGTATACCACTGTAGACAAAATTGTACCTATATTGACTAAAAGTCTTAACAAGGTCGCCAAACTGACTTTAACGTCAGGCGAACGTTAAATATCTTAACGTCGGGTAATAGGACTTACTGTTTCAAATTTGACGTTGGAAAAATGATAAAAAAATCACGTCGTAATTTTAACGTTGAGACAACGTCCAAAAAACGTTAGTATTATGTTTTAATTATAAGTTACATTTTATAACTTTCTTGGACCGCTTACAACGTTGTGATTAGTAGAAAAGTAGTCCTTAGTAGGAAAGTTAACCGAAAAATGCTGCTTGGGGCGTAAATTCGGCAAATGCATGAACTTTGCTTGAAAAATACATATGATATAAAGGCACAAAAGAAATTTATGCAGAATTATTCTTAGTACAAAGAAATCGGAGCACTATCCTGGAGACGCCCCATGTCCGCGATATCGTTATCGTGGACGATCGAGGCCCCGGGCCCCAGAAAAAAATAATTGTACAAACGATAGACCCCCAATATTGTCGTACAAAATGTATGTTTACCTATCCCTAGCTTCTTCTCCTCTCTATATTAAAATGAAAGAAACGTATCCGAGGCCCGTTTAGCGAGATAGGAAGCCGATGCCAGTCTCACGCGAAAAGCGAACGTCGAATTTATAACACAATGGCTGCGTTCGGGAAGCGCGCTATTAGCGCTATTGCATCATTCTATCTTTATCGCTCATCAGGTATAAAACAAGGATAAAATAAGCAAATAGCACCAATAGCGTCTTCCCGAACGCACCCAATAAATTAGTATTTAGCATATTTCGAATGTCTATCAAGAAACAAGACAGGTTATTTTTTTGTTTTCTAAGAGAATTCAATCACTAACCGAATTTCACTAATATCTAAACGTCAGAAACGCACGTGGTCCGAATTAGCACAGTCCGACAGATTTCTTTCTATAAACGGCCTAGTTGCCAAAATATATATTTCATGAAAAGAAAATTAATCCCTGGTAGAAATAATTTTACAACAGTTTACGTATTTCTATGAAAAATTACAATCTTCTACAATAAATCACAAATTTCTACAAATTTGTGAAAATTGTAGAAATTTATGGTAAATTGTAGTAAATTGTAATAAATTGTAGTAAGTTGTAAAAAGTAATAGAAAATTGTAACAAATTTTTTACGAATATTTTTATGAGACGTAGTAAATCGTAGAAGTTGTAGATTATTGTAAAAATCATAACTATTTACAACTATCTACAACATTCTGCGAATATTTTTTATGAGAACGTAGTAAATTGTAGAAGTTGTAGATTATTGTAAAAATCACAACTATTTACAACTTTCTACAACGTTTTAACAAAATTTTTTATAAAAATTGTAGTAATTTGTAGAAGTTGCAAATTATTGTAAAAATTACAACTATTTACAACTTTCTACAATATTCTAAAAATATTTTTATGATTAAATGTAAGATATAAACAAAGTATACTTGTCCCACTCTAACTTATATTGCATGAGTGCATGAGTGTGCACTAGTTCAGCAGTGCAGGAATAGAAACAGATCTTATTGAAAGTTGTAGATTTCAGCATAGTCTGATGTAAAAATTGTCGAACATGTCGCATATTTAGTATATATTTATCCAATGAGAAGGCTGATGTCAAATCGACGTCAATTCAACGTCGATTCACCGGAAACTCATCGACATCGAAATTAACATAAAAACAGGGTGCAAGTAGAAACTTGTACATTGCTTCCTCATATTTTTTAAGTAAGCAAGTAGAAACCTGCATTGCTTCCTCTATTTTAAGCCATAGTTATTTATATTTATTTATTTTGTCTTCCTCATAGAGGAAGCAATCAAAATTATGGACCTTTAACCGCCTATAAAGCTGAATCTAATCAACCAAATCTTAAAAAATTATATATGAAATTGGGGTAGAAAAGACTGAAAAATATAATAAAATTAGAAATAGATCGATATCTCCAAATTTGCGGAAGTTAATGCATAAACATTTCTGCAAAAATTCAAAATTTTATTAAAAAAGAACCCTTTAATTAATTATTAGCAATTTTTACTAATTCTATTATATTTTCTTCAGTTTTTTCTACCCCTATTTCATATATAATTCGTTTAGATTTGGTTGATTAGTTTTGGAGTTATAGAAATTTCGGTAAATTTGGTACACACATACACATACACACATACATACATACATACATACATTTTTTAAAATTGCAATTTTTCGACGTTTTAGAACATTCTGAACACATTCAGAAAAACAAAAAAAATATTTTTTTACGAAAACAAAGCTTCCTCTAGGACGGCGGTGTGGTCTAGTGGTAGAGCGCCAGACTCGTAATCTGAGGAACCAGGTTCGAGTCCACTAGAGCCATGAATCATGGAAAAGTTTTTTTCCGAAAAAACCGCGTCCCTCCGTGCAAGATAGGCTCTTGTGCGGAGAAAACTGGGCTCCGTCTTTCGGAAAGAGACGTTAAGCCGTTGGTCCAAAGGGTTAAAGTGAGAGGAGAAGGGTAATATTGGTGGTAGATTGCGAACCCTGCGGGGATAGGCAATAAATTACGAATTTACGAATTTACAAAGCTTCCTCTATGAGGAAGCAAAAATCAGCTGATTTCAATCAAATTGTTTTGGCATCATCGATTCTGTTGGCGAACTGCGCGGCCGGGTGTAACTCCGACTAGCCAATTGGAGTAAGACAGGCCGGGTCGACCCCGACAGGGATCCGGAGTGCGGAAAATGAGCGGACACTGCTGATCTTATCTTGTGGGTGCACAGCACCGTTTTATTAGACACACAGAATTGCCGGTGGCCTTTACAACGCGAGGCGCGGCTCGTATATATGCTAAACACGCGTGAGTCCGGCGTGCGAATAAGCACGGCATTGAGCGCACTTGGGGCGCTATCAAGTCACGCTGAGACGCGCACTTGAGTTTCGGTAATGTTCACTTCTCGCCTGCTGCGAGGGTGAAGATGCTGACGCGCGGAGGCTTACGGTGTCGTCGCCGCACTGGGAGAGCGGGAGCGAGCGCGTGTATGAACGGCGTGGTTGCGAGTGCCAGCGAGACCCTTGCACTAAACTGCCGGCACTGACGGCAAATTAATTACGGTACGGATACAACGAGACGTAACTCCGCGTGAACCGGAGTAGATGTCGAGGTATCTTTCGCTCGACGACTCGGAGCACCGCTTGGATCGATCGATAGGCTTCTACTACTTTTACCGGCGCTCTCGCGAGTCCGTTTCCGGAGCATTCGGTGACGCGACGATGAAACGGGCCAATCGGCGCGTTTCGCAGGATCACGGGATCCTCGCGTGGCCGGATCGATAGCGCCACGCGAGGGACCGCGCGGTCAGGGATGGCGCGGGGGAGCGGCGCGAAGTCGCCTCGTTCAGGGGGCGGCTTAAAGATGGCGGCACCGGCATCGATCGCGGTATTGATCGCGGTGATTGCAATCCTAAACATACCGCCCGCCGCGAATACCGATTCGCAACAAGGACAGACGCCGCCCGCCGTGACGAGGGTGGATCTCGCGCCGCCCGCCATGCGGATCACGAGTGCTAAATTACTTAAAGTAGGATCAACAACAACTTAACTAGTATTATGTACCGCCGTATTTACAGTATACACAGAGATACGTTGCGACCTGAGCGCACAATGTTTGACAGCCATCACGGAACGTCACTCTGAATCATTAGGGTTGGTGTTTACATCAACCGGGAGAAATGATAATTTAACGATCGCGCGTTTGTACGTGGATTTGGCCGTTCGGACCGTAACGACGCGAGTCAGTCCATCCTCGCCAGGGTGACGTTCAATGATCCTGCCCAACTCCCACCTGTTCGGAGGAGCTAGCGAGTTTCGCAGAAGTACTAGGCGTCCGACTCGAGCGAGATTTTGAACCTCACGCCACTTGGGGCGTTGCTGCAATGTGTGCAGATAGTCATTCGACCAGAGCTTCCAAAAACTATCGCGCATGCGTTGAATTAATCGCCATCGAGTGAGACGCGTTTCCTTCTCGTTAAGTAAGGAAGGCGTGGGAGCGCTCGTTAGCGCGGTGCCGCTTAGAAAATGGCTCGGTGTTATTGCACAATAGTCGTCTACGTCGTCGGACATTTGAGCGAGCGGTCGAGAGTTTAGACACGCCTCGATTTTACATAAGAGCGTGTTTAGCTCTTCGAATGTCAGCGTGTGCGCCCCGATGACGCGTTTCATATGAAATTTGACGCTGCGGACGCACGCCTCCCATAGTCCGCCAAAGTGCGGCGCGGACGGAGGAATAAAGTTCCATCGAACTCCTTGAGTCGCGATTTGATTTTGAAAATTTGGATCGCGAACGGCTCTCTTCCATGCGGCGGATATCTCGCGATGAGCGCCGTGAAAGGTCGTCGCGTTGTCCGAGTACATGTCACTGGGAACACCGCGACGCGCACAAAACCGATCGAAAGCAGCGACGAACGCGGAAGTCGTACAGTCGCTAACCAACTCTAGGTGCGTGGCCTTGACTGCCATGCACACAAACACGGCAATGTATGCCTTCCTTGATTTGTACCCTCGACCGGGTGTGGATCGGACCTGTATTGGTCCGGCGTAATCCACTCCGCAATGTAGAAATGCGCGAGCTGTCGACGTAACGTGACACGCGGGCAAGTCGCCCATTAACTCGCTCGCGATCTTGGCGCTTTCACGAGCGCATGTGACACATTTATGCAGGACAGCGCGAATTGTTTGACGCGCTCGTAATATCCAGTAAGTTTCGCGTAGCTGGTGCAACGTGTGTTGCGGCCCAGCGTGGAGGGCGCGTAAGTGAGTATCGCGTATTAACGCGGCAACTGCCGGATGGGCAGCGAGCACCACTGGGTGCTTTTTGTCGTGCGGAAACGTTGAATGGCGGAGGCGACCGCCTACGCGAATGAGCCCGTTCTCGTCGAGAAACGGGTTCAATGATAGTAGTTTGCTGTTTTTCGAGATGCGTTGTGAGAGTTCCAACAGAGCATATTCGACTGGGAACAACTGACGCTGAATGTTCCTAAGCCAAAAGTTGCGCGCAAAGTCCATTTCGTCCGGACTGAGCGGTTCCGGTTCTTTCTGCGACGGAGCGTTTGACTTGCAGCAACCTCCCTCGCGAGCGCGACGAGCGAATCGCATGACGTAAGCGGTGACTCGCAACAGCTTACGCCACGACGAGAATCTCTCGCTGAGATCCCATCGATCGCGAGATTGCATGACGTGCACGGGAGCGCGAACCTGTTCTTCCGGCGGTATGTCCGGCGAATGGGAGTGAGGTTCGAATGGCCATTGCTCGGACGACAGTTTGAGCCAGTCAGGCCCTGCCCACCACAAGGATTGGTTGATAAGATCTTTCGGAAGCACGCCTCGCGATACGAGATCGGCCGGGTTTTGTTGTGAGGGCACGTGATGCCATTCGACGTTCGGCAATAGGGTTTGCACCTCGTGGACTCGATTCGCTACGAATGTTGGCCACCGGGAAGGAGGCTGCGATAGCCAGGCTTTTGTGACCTTCGAATCGGTCCAACAATGGTAAAACTTGATCGCGATTGTGAGAGCGGATCGAATCGCATCGATTGCGCGCGCGAGCAGGACCGCGGCGCACAGCTCCAATCGAGGAATACTCATGGGTTTGAGCGGGGCAACTTTCGATTTTGACATGAGCATCGTGACTTCGACTGTTCCGTCAATGTGAGTGACTCGTAAATAAATGACCGCTCCGTATGCGGAGGCGGACGCATCGGCAAACCCATGAATCTCCGCACGGAGCGCGTCAGATCCGTAACCTGTCCAACGCGGAATCGAGATTTGTTTGAGTAACGGTAGTTGAAAGTAAAAATCTCTCCACTTGCGAAGAAGATCGTCAGGGATGACGTTATCCCATTCACAGCGAAGCAGCCAGAGCTGCTGCATGAGAATTTTGGCGGTGATGACGACGGGAGCCATCCAGCCGAGGGGGTCGAAAATTCTCGCGATTGTCGAGAGAATCGTGCGTTTTGTGTCGGGGACTGAATCTACGAGCGTGACGTCGAATTGAAAGACGTCTTGGTTGGGGTCCCACTTGAGACCGAGTATCTTTAGACGCTCGTCCGATTCGAGCGTTTTTGCGGAAGCGAGGCCATGATCCTGAGGATCGATGCCTTCGAGCAATACAGGCTTGTTACTCGCCCATTTGCGGAGATGAAATCCTCCTTTCTTCAATAGAGAGATGAGTTGATCGCGCGTTTGAAGCGCGAGAGGTATGTCGTCTGCACCGAACACACAGTCGTCGACGTATGTGTGCAGCTGCAATACCGGGACGGCCAACGGAAATTTTGCGCCTTCGTCTGTCGCGACCTGTTCGATAACGCGAAGGGCGGCATACGGCGCGTTCGCGTTACCGTACGTTACTGTCAACAAGAGATAGGCTATCAATGGCGACGTTGCAGTGGGTCGCCATAAGATTCGCTGATATTCCACGTCGGAGGGGTGGACGCGGATCTGACGATACATTTTTGCGATGTCGGCGGTAAAGACAAACCGATATCGCCGCCATCGCAGAATGATGAATGACAACTCAGGTTGCAATTTGCGGCCAACCATGAGATGATCATTCAGGGAGAGACCATTGGAGGTCGGATGAGAAGCGTTGAACACGACGCGCAGACGAGTTGTTGAGCTATGCTCGCGTATAACTGCGTGATGCGGTATATAATATACCTGTCCATCGGGAGGGTCGTCTAGCGGCGCCTTGACCATGTGTCCGAGACGCTCGTATTACGCGAGAAATTCGTTATATTCCTTGGCGAGGTCCGGCTTCGATTTGAGACGCGATTCGAGACGCGAATACAACGCGATTGCAGATGATCTCGATTCGCCGATTTCGATAGGGGGCCCCGATTTAAACGGCAACCGCACTATATATTGCCCATTGGGGGCGCGAGAATGCGTCGATACGAAATGCTCGTCGCAACGCATCTCTTCCGGTGAGAGATGCGTTTTCTGAGGAAGTTCTTCGACCTCCCAGAACCGCTTCAATTGATCCGATAGTTCCTCTAGCGTCGTGCAGTGGTGCGTTTGAATACGCGCCGATCTTGACTGCGATGGCTCTGACATTGGTCCGGACAGGAACCATCCGAAAATCGAGTTTTGAGCAACGGGCTCATGAGGAGCGCGACTACGAACTTCCGGTAGTAAGATCGCGCCATACAAATCAGCGCCGATTATTATATCAATCGGCGCGGCGCTAGTAGGATCGCTATCCGCTAGCGTTAGTTCGCGTATGTACGACTTCGTTGTGATATCCGGCATGCGGTGCGGAATGTAAGTCGTGAGCGACTTGAGAACGAGCGCGGAGACGGAGGGCCTCGGGCCCGTGCCGTCACGAGCTGACACTTGAATGGTAGCTGCGCTGCGCGCGGTGGCAGCGGTCTCGCCGATCCCAGTGATAGAGACGGAGACGCGCGTACGCGGGAGACGCAATCGCTGAGCTAAGCGTTCGGTGATCAAGGTGGTCACGGAGCCTTGATCCAATAACGCACGAACTATGTCATGTCGACCATTGAGACCGCTCACTCTCATCCAGGCAGTAGCCAACAAAATATTCGTTTTCGAGAAGGTTGTGTGCGACAACAAATGTGACGTTACTTCGTTAGTTGAATCTGTTTTTGCTTCCGTGGATGAAGGTGAGCTCGCGGTTGTCGAGCTATTGTTATTCACGTCGGTCGCGTGAAGAAGCGTGTGGTGCCTTTGCTGACATTGACGGCATGTATTCTTGCTTGAACACGCATCGCGAACGTGCCGCACGCTTAGACAATTGTAGCACACGTGAAACTTCTTCGCGAGATCACGTCGTTGAGCGACGCTTTTGTTTTGAAAGTCCGGACACGCGGACAAGAAGTGCGTCTTTTGGCACATGGGACACTTGTTCGTACATGCGTTCGCTGCGTGAGCTTGAATCGAGGAATGCTGTTTACTGCCCTTGACTTGCGACGAGGCCGGGAGAATATTCTCGAGCGCGCGTATTCGAGACTTTAAGAAATTGTCAAGTTGCTCGTATGTGGGATAATCTACCGTATCGCCGAGTTTTATTTCCCATGCTTTACGGGTGTCTTTGTCCAGCCTTTGGACGAGCAAATAAACGAGCATGTCGTCCCATGTGTCAACAGCGCGGCCGAGGTTTTTCAACGACTGAATTGAAACACTGGCTCTATCGCGTAACGCGGTGAGCGCGGCGGCGGAATCTGAAGTCGCGGGAGAAAGCGTATGCAGAGCATGTACGTGCTCGTGCACTAAACGTCGGCGATTGTCGTATCGCGCGCGCAACAAATTCCACGCAATTTTGAAGTTTGCATCCGTTAAGGGGAGATTGCGTATGGCATCGCTGGCCTCGCCCTTTACGCACGAATGCAAATATTGCAACCGAGTGACGTCGAGCAGATCTCGATTTTTAATTATTAACGCGGTAAATTGATCGCGGAACGCTTCCCATTTGCTACACTCCCCTGTGAATTTTGGCAACTCTATACGCGGGAGATGCGAAAGAGCGAACGCGGACGGATCCGAGCGCATAGTCGATGACGCGAATGACTTGTTCGGACTCACGACGGGCTCCAGCTCCTCCAGGCACTCCGACATGTAGTCCGCTGCAAGCCGGTACTTCTCTTCGCAGGTCTCGTACTGCTGCTCCGTGAAGTAGTCGTCAGTCCTCTCACTCGCGGGAATTGCGGTCAGGAGGGCGAAGTGTCCACCGTCCACGGTGGCCCAGGCGTCCTTCAGGTCACTAATTCGACTGCGAATTTTCGCCGCAGTCAAATTATTTTTGCCGATCTTGCGGAAGTTGTCCAGCGCGCGATCAACTTTTCGCATTCGCTGTATCTGCCGTTCAAGCAGTTGATCCGCCATGATGCTTGAGTGTCCGTCAATTCGGCGAATGTCTCTGTAACACTCCGATCCGGCTCGAAGGACCAGATTTTTTATGTTGGCGAACTGCGCGGCCGGGTGTAACTCCGACTAGCCAATTGGAGTAAGACAGGCCGGGTCGACCCCGACATGGATCCGGAGTGCGGAAAATGAGCGGACACTGCTGATCTTATCTTGTGGGTGCACAGCACCGTTTTATTAGACACACAGAATTGCCGGTGGCCTTTACAACGCGAGGCGCGGCTCGTATATATGCTAAACACGCGTGAGTCCGGCGTGCAAATAAGCACGGCATTGAGCGCACTTGGGGCGCTATCAAGTCACGCTGAGACGCGCACTTGAGTTTCGGTAATGTTCACTTCTCGCCTGCTGCGAGGGTGAAGATGCTGACGCGCGGAGGCTTACGGTGTCGTCGCCGCACTGGGAGAGCGGGAGCGAGCGCGTGTATGAACGGCGTGGTTGCGAGTGCCAGCGAGACCCTTGCACTAAACTGCCGGCACTGACGGCAAATTAATTACGGTACGGATACAACGAGACGTAACTCCGCGTGAACCGGAGTAGATGTCGAGGTATCTTCCGCTCGACGACTCGGAGCACCGCTTGGATCGATCGATAGGCTTCTACTACTTTTACCGGCGCTCTCGCGAGTCCGTTTCCGGAGCATTCGGTGACGCGACGATGAAACGGGCCAATCGGCGCGTTTCGCAGGATCACGGGATCCTCGCGTGGCCGGATCGATAGCGCCACGCGAGGGACCGCGCGGTCAGGGATGGCGCGGGGGAGCGGCGCGAAGTCGCCTCGTTCAGGGGGCGGCTTAAAGATGGCGGCACCGGCATCGATCGCGGTATTGATCGCGGTGATTGCAATCCTAAACAGATTCAATAGCAATTTTGTAAGAAATATATATATATATATATATATATATATATATATATATATATTAGAGTAGTCCTTAAAAAGGGTAATTTTGAATTTTGACTGCTCGAACGGTTCGAAAGGCTCGAAATAAATAAAAAGAAATCTGTGCCAAAGCGCAGCTTCCTATTTCAATTTTAACACGTGCCGCAGAGCACTTGAATTTTCCTATTAAAATCAAATAGCAAATGATTTTAGTATGAATGCAATAGCGATCGGAAAAATTTGAAACTTGGCAATTCTCTTACTTATAGTTGTACCTATCTTCTGAAATTTTTATAGATTTTTATCTACATATTTCAGGTTGCTAGTGGTCGATAAAAATACTTTTTTTTAATTTTGAAAAATTAAAGGAATCTTGTTTATTTATTTTTTTCTGTTATTTTGTTTATATATTTATTCGTAGTCTTAAATAAAAATTTAATATTTTTATAAAATTATTTATTTCAAAAATCTTTCACGAGTGTCTCCTTTTTCTCATCGGAATATTTTTTTTATATTCTTTTACTATTTGGACAATAAATTGTTTCTGATCTTCGTTTTTTTGTTAAAATATTATATTCTGATATTAAACGAAGATCAGAAACAATTTATTGTCCAAATGGTAAAAAAATATAAAAAAAATATTTTGATGCGAAAAAGGAGACACTCATGAAAGATTTTTAAAGTAAATAATTTTATAAAAATATTGAATTTTTATTTAAGACTACGAATAAATAAATAAATATATAAACAAAATTATAAAAAAAAATTATTTAAAAAAAAGCTGACACCTTCCGTACGTCTGTTAACAATAACCCCTGGTTTCCATGCACGCGTTTCCGCGCGTTATAACGCGCGTCAAACATGCGTTTCCATAGGTTACACCAATCAAATGCGTGCTTTCTTCAAACGTGCGCGTTTGACGCGCAATTTAACGCGCGGCTACGCGTGCATGGAAACCAAGGGTAAGTGTACCATATGTAGACAATACGAAACGTCTTCATCAATCAATGTTGTAGCACAGTGCGGAAGGTGACTGACTCAAGAGCAAGAGCCAGGGGTTTCAGGTTCAAATCCAGCGGTAGTAAGCAAATTTTCTAAGTATAATATAAATTTATTTAATTAAGCTTGCACGTAATCAAGATTTTCAGCAATAAAATAATGTTCAACAAAAGAAATAAATTTTATATTTTATTCTGTAGTAAATAAAAGTCCAAAAAGTTGTAGTTATTCATAAAAATTTCTACGTAAATTTATGAAAAATTACAAACATGGCCCAAATCGCGTATTTTTGACGTAAAAATTACGTAAAAATAGCGTGAAAAGTTGTAATTATATTATAAGAAATTGTAGTTTTCGCATAATTTTTGCGTAAAAATTTATAAAATTATTTCCACCAGGGATCTGCAAGAATCAAATAATATTATGATGAGCACGAAAAAATATACACGAAGAATTTACTTTGAGAATCAGAAAGATTTTAAAAATGCGACAAAATTTTTTTCCTCCGGATGAAATTCCAACGTGCGCTTCTAAGGTCAATGCGCATCCTTTGCTAAACGAATGAATTCATACACGTTTTGCTGCCAGATTTTTATTGACGTGGATACAGACGGGTGTACATCTGAGTCTCAATAAAGCGCGAGTTTAATCGTAAATCAATTATGCGAAAGATCTTAGATCTTATATTCGTCAATAAAGTTATAAAATCCGCAAACAATGCGAAAATTTGCGCATAGTTCCTCGATCGTGATCGAATATTAAATGCATCGCGTTGCTTCGCTAATGATCGGATAAACGCACTTTCTCGAAAATGCAACAAAATATTTGCTCCACGAAATAAGCTCGCACAAATCGCATCTGACAAAACTAAAATTTAACAATTATATGTAAAATCAAAAGCTATAAATTAGTTTTTTGTTTTTAACAAGAGAAGTTGAGACATGTAGCGATAAAATTAAATGAATTCCTAACACGATAAAGATAAGTTTAATAATTTTCTTCTACGGTTTCGTTTCCTTTTTAAGAAATAAAGATGTTTAAAAAAATCAATATAAAGTA
Source organism: Temnothorax ravouxi (assembly GCA_030770255.1). Taxonomy (NCBI): domain Eukaryota; kingdom Metazoa; phylum Arthropoda; class Insecta; order Hymenoptera; family Formicidae; genus Temnothorax; species Temnothorax ravouxi. The sequence continues at coordinate 32,211 of JASTWP010000641.1, forward strand.
ATATTGTTACGTCCTGGAGACTCCACGATTCCCCTTTTTCGCGAGAATTCTTAGGTACCTAAGATAGCCCTAGGTTTAAGATAAGTAAACTAAGCACAGACGGTTATCGATCGGCAAGCGAGGTTTGATCTCCTCGCATTCCTTTCTTTTATTACTATAACAGCTATTTGCTTAGGCGACGAAGCGACCCTTCAGAGTAAAGTATTGACAGACGGGGCATACGTGATCAAATTTTGTCCATCAACCTTGTCTGGCCCATAACTATAAACCCGGCGACACGATGCGCCAAAAGAGCCTGAATCCCAGACAGAGTTGACGAAGATCTTTATTGCATCGAGCGAGCATTCTATTTGCTCGTTCGATGGTTCCGACAAACAGAGACAAAGCCTAGGACGTGCCTGTAAATACACATGGCGGAAGTTCTGTTGGCCTTGGACCTACCATTAAGATTGAGAAGTATGGATCGTCTGTCGACATAAAAACAGGGTCGCGAGATAAGTGAGGAAAAGCGATGGGTTGCACCCCCAATAAGGCAGTGGGGGCCTTACTAGAAGACTCACCAATAAACGGCCGTGAAAAACTGATAACCGTCTCTAGCTTCCTAGGATAGGGGAAGACCCAAGAATCTACCTCTTGGGCGAGAAACATCCCGCCCAATAAGAAATTTCCTAAACAAAAATTAGAAACATCTCGCCAATATAAAATCCTTTAAACAAAAATTAGAAGAGTCCCACCAACCACAAGTCCCAAAAACGAAAACCAGGCACACCCCACATGAAACTCACCACTTCCACTCCTCACATCTTCCTATATAAACCCCGACATTGCGGCACTTCCCCGCTAAAAAGCTTCTGAGTCTCATCAAGCCTCCTAAGCTTAGTCTCGTGTTTTCTCGGACTACAATCGTGATCTCTCCCGCTTTTGAGTCACGATTCGGCACTTGTAGTTAAAATCAGTGCAACACCTCAGACCGCACACCTACGACTTGCTCCGTCTCTCCCACCCAAGGGTCATTCGACGCACCTCTTCATCGAACTCTGCAAGTAGTAAGTCCTATACACACACACACACACACACACATATACATACACCTTAGTTCCCTTTTCTTTTATAAATGTACGCGTCAGAGAAGTCTCTCAGTATAACCTTTCTATCCCTCTTGCTTCCGAATTAATTCTGATTTGAGTTAGCTGGCTCGGTGGACTCGAGGTATGTTGCTTTGGGTTAGCTGGCTCGGTGGACTCGAGGTATGTTGCTCTAAGTTAACTGACTCGTCGGTGGACTCGGGGTACACTGCTTTGGGTTAGCTGGGTAGGTGGACTCGGGGTATATTGCTTGAGTTAGCTGGGTAGGTGGACTCGAAGAACTCCTTAGATTTAATCTCCAAAACCTGAGGAGACTTCCCCGCACACGACAGATTTAAATACTAACGATCAACTAACTTGTAGTGGATTCAGCCAGTCCCACTAAGAAGTCGCGAAGCGCCGCGAAACACGAGAGACGTCGCCACAAGCGGGCGCGCAGGGAAGCAGAAGAACCCTGTTCCTCACCGCCCGGTGCTTCGTGTCTCGCCACCCCACTGCCTTTGCCAGCCTTCTCAGAGGAACCCTGTTCCTCACACCAGTATCGCCCCGTTATTATACTTAGTCGCCCTGTTATCTTACCTTCCCGCCCCATTGCCGAACATTCTTGGCCTATCTGTCGCGTGGCCCCATTTCGCGTGGTCACCGTCAACCGCGATCCCGCCGTCCTCCTCGAACCCCCCGCTTCCCCCTCCTCTTCCCGAACACCATCCCCGACTCCATCAACCGCCTCGACCGTTCTCGGGGAAGTAGACGAACCCGAGGTGATAGACTTAGAATGATGATTATAAAATACACTTATTTTTATTTTTATTATATACATCCGCATATTGTGCACTAACGCCTAATTTATAATTATTTTTTATATCAAATAACATTATTATTTTTTTTTTATTTATGTCAAATAAATATGAATTCTTATGTTAAAGACATCCCCATTCTTTCTTTAATTTAAGAACCCACCCTTAGTACCATCCCTCTCTCGAAATTGCACGAGGTCCGATCCTGAGTTAAAGGGATTAAATTCTCTGACTCGAAAAAGGACCGACGATCGCACCGCTCACGAAAGGCGTCCTAGCGTCTTTACGGACGTTGACCCTTCCTGAGTCATAAAAGTGCGCTCGGCTCGCGCCACGCGTCTCAGACGGCGTACCTGCGAGCGACATTTGTACGTATCTAGTTGCGTCCTTCTTTACCCCGACCCCTCTGGTTAGCCTTTTTTTCGCTTCCCAGTTTTCTTATCTTAATCCAGGGTTTGGACGTAACGTAACAAAAGTTTCTCTTGGTGTAAATTTTCAAAAGGTGGAAAGCAAGTTTGAAAGAATAATATGATTAATCAACATTCTCTGAATACATATTAGAAACCATTCAATTTTTTCCCTACGTGTTGTGGAAAATATGACGGCTCCGTATAATCCAGGGGTTGGACGTAACATGTAACAAAAGTTTCTCTTGGTGTAAATATTTAAAAGGAGGAAAGCAAGTTTGAAAGAATAATATGATTAATCAACATTCTCTGAATACATATTAGAAACCATTCAATTTTTTCCCTACGTGTTGTGGAAAATATGACGGCTCCGTATAATCGTTAATTACCGCAAGACATATGCTAACGAACCGTCGTAAGCAAATTCCTCGAAACGTTCGCTACAAGAAAAAACGAAAACAATTTTGGGACAAGAACGGAAGCGTTCGTTTGATCGTCATTGTCGTCGCATCGTCTTCGTTTCTAAGCCGAAAAGATATACGTGCTCCACTATAAGATATAAATCATAATTATTCTTGATATTAGCATTCGCGGCATCCTAAAGTCCCGATGGATAAAAACTAGATACTTGTAGCATCCGAGTTTTTTACTTAGTCGGACAACGTGAACACAATCAGTTTCACGTTTGCCCGTCTCTGTGAAAAAAAAACGCGACGATCATCTTTTTCCTTTCTTTTCAAGTACTATGTATACTTGTAAACTATAAATGTATAAAAACGATTACTCGCCGCGATGGAAAGAAAGTAACACAATACAATTTCTTTATATGATTCTCGAAATCAGAACTGTTTTTATCTGTTTGGATTTCTAAGCACAAGGAAAGACATCTCTTTTGCTTATGTATATTATTCGACAAATCAATGATACCCTTCATGGAGTGCAGTAACGGCTGTCGCATACTGACAATGGAAACGAAGACGAGGGCGAAAACGGATAACAAATAAAAGATTGAAAAGGGAAATGAAAGCACCGCAAGCTTTCTCTTCTCGACGGTCCTTCGACTTTATTCGCGAGACAACGATACTTTACGCAAATATTCACTTTCTGTATACAATCATAATTAGCTAATCATCCGTCGACGAAACATATCGCTCGCGTTAAGGGGTAACGCCACTCTAGAGTCCCAAAAAAGCCAATTTTTGATAATTTTTTTCAGAAATACAATAATCATAAATAAAAATCGGTTTAATTTTATTTATTATCTATATATTAAAGTATAAAAAAATTTTTTTTATTAATTATTTATTGCCAAAATAGCGGCGCCAGAGCCATTGCTCCAAAGTGCCTTTTTGCGGAAGGCGTTCAACGGGCGGAATTGAAGCTCCTATAATTTTTGAGCTGGAACAAAAATTCAAAGATTTTTGAAAAATATATAAGATTTTCTATAAAAGTATCTAGGGAAATTGCGAAATATTTTTTGTAAGAATGATGCATGTTGGAAAAAAGTGCTTCATTTTTCGCTAAAAAATGTCGCACAAAATTGTTTATAAAAAAAGTTTTGTTCAACTTATCGCAAAATCCCTAGGTACTTCTAAAGATAATGTTATTGTAAAGTTTCACTCAAAATTTCAAATCAATCGGATAAAAGGTGTTCGAGTTCTGATTCCGCCCTACTTTAAAAAAGCGATTTCGAGAAAAACGCGTTTAAAGTTTCAGACGCTTGAAGCGCGTTCCGAACGCGCCGGCAGACGGATTACGAAAAAGGGATAATAGAGATTTTTCCGAGCTTTGAAACCAAGTGTACCTTATTTCTAAAACCTTAAAGCATCGTTTAAGCAAAAAAAAATCGATTTTTTGAAAATTCTAGAGTGGCTTTACCCCTTAAAACAACCGCTTCGGCGTAAACTACATGTTATGCGCGTACTGCCGACGCGTATCTCAATCACTATGACAAGCAAATATATATATAAAAAACATTCTTTTTGAAACAGAAATTAAAATAAAAAAGCAACAAGCACAGTAACAACTGTGCCGCAATCAACACGTAGAACTACGTCTACGCTACTAATTATTTATTAAATCCATCCATCCATTTATTTATTCATTTACTTATTTATTAAATTACAAAAACATTTAACTTACATCGAGAGCTTTCAAAAACTATATAATAAAGTATATTTTTCTTTAATACTTTTCAAGAAGGTTTAAAAAATCGGTATCGAAAAATTAACCCCGAAAACATTTAGCTTACATCAAAAGCTTTTCAAAACTATATAATAAAGTATATTTTTCTTTAATACTTTTTGAGAAAAAAAAACCGGTTTCCAAAAAGATCGGTAACGAAAAAGATTGGTAACAAAAATAGTACACTTTATAGCACTCCCCGGGAAATTCTACCTCTACTTCATGTATAATTTTTTGAGATTCAATCAATTATTTCCCGAAAAATTTGAAAAATTAAAAAAACCGGTTTCTAAAAAGATCGGTAACAAAAACTGAACACATCATGACGCTCTCCGTAAAATTCTACTGATGTGATTTTAATAGGTGGATGAATTTGCGGAAGAATATCGAGAACATACTGAATTTATTGTAGAGCAAAAATGTGCAAGTTACACGTGTGAGATCACAATACTGCTTCGCCAGCCGAGCAACGCAGTCCTCGTAATCGCTGAGCTCGAAGGTCTCTAGATTCACTGACTAGGGAATTTTGCAAAGTCTCAGTACTCACGCGTATGCACTGCATGCATGAATATGTATGGCGCATTTTTCAACACTCCCACTCGTCGTATATATTCACTATGTTCAAGCCTTCGATGTTCTTGACAAACTTGTCTCTTGTCAGCGGCTTGGTGAAGACGTCTGCCAGCTGCTCGTCGCTGGGCACGTATTCCACTGCAATAGTCCCTGATTCATTTGCCTCCCGAATGAAGTGTAACTGCACGTCGAAATGCTTTGTTCTGGCGTGCACTTCAGGATTTCTTATCAGTCTCAAGGTGCTTTGGTTATTAATGCGTAAGGGTGTCGGTCCCACCAACTCCTTGTTGACATCTTTGAGCAGTTGGCGAATCCAGTACCCTTCTCGCTCCTTCGCAGCTCGCTGCATACTCTGCTTCCGTAGTCGACAGCGTGACCTTCTTCTGTCTCTGACTGCGCCAAGTTACTGGTCCACCTCCTAGGGTGAAGACAAAACCAGTTGTCGATTGACGTGCTTCTGCTCCAGCAAAGTCTGCGTCTGTGTACCCGATCAGCGGTGCCGATGTCTCATATACGATTCCAAAGCCTGATGTCGCTTTCAGGTATCTCAAGATCCGTTTAACTGCTGTCACCTGCTCGGCCCCTGGGTTCTCAAGAAAGCGACTGACAACTCCTACTGAAAAAGCGATATCGGGTCTGGACACTAATGCTGCATACAATAGTGATCCCACGGCCTCACGGTATGGGAAATTCAGTTTACTCTCATCTTGTCCCTTCGTAACCTTCACAAATGCATCAGCTGGAGTACTTGCTGTAACTGCGTCTACCAGGTGATACTTCGATATCAGTTTCTTGATGTATGTTTGCTGTCCGATGCACATCCTCTTCTTGTCACGATCTCTTCTTATCTCCATACCCACGTAGTACTGACAGTTTCCGATTGTTAGCTCGAATTTTTTCTTCATGTGCCTCAGCAACTGATGAATCACTTTGCTGCTTTTGGACAACACTAGCCCGTCATTTACGTAGAGCAACACGTACAGTTCATATCCATCAACTGTCCCACAAAACACGCATGGATCTGCTTGACTCGCCACTAAGTTGAACTTCTTGAGACAGTCAGTGAACGTCTGGTTCCACGTTCTTGGAGCTTGCTTCAAGCCATACAGAGTTTTCTTCAGACGGCATACTAGCTCCTTGATATTAACGTTGAGTCCTTTTGGGACTTCCATAAAGACCTCCTCGTTTAGTTCGCCGTTGAGGAACGCTGTCTTGACGTCAAACTGGACGATTTCCAGATCCTCTTCTGCTGCGATACACAGCATGATTCTCACTGAATCGTATCTGACTACAGGGGAAAAAACCTCGCCGTAATCCACACCTTCGCGCTGGCTGAAGCCTCTTGCCACTAAACGTGCCTTCGCTTTTGCTTCGGTTGAACCGGGCACATTCTTTACTTTGTACACCCATTTGCACGTAACAATGTTACGTCCAGGTGGTCGTGGCACGAGCTCCCAAGTCTGTTTCTTTCAAGGGCTTCGAACTCCTCGCTCATCGCCTGCTTCCACTTGTCCGCATCTTTTGAGTCCATAGCCTCTTCATAGCTGTTGACTTCCTCAATTATTGCGCAATGTCCTTGAGCCTCGTACCAATCTGGTTGATAAACGTACGGTCGCAAATTATAGCGTTCCTCCTGGGTTCGGTCCTCGACGGTGTCAGCGAATTCATCAGCTGTTCCTGCGTCTCTATCGTCTTCGTTCCCATTTGTCGCATCACCCACTACAGCTGCTTTCTCATTCTGCCGTTCCATGCCCTTGTTATCCTCTCTATTGTCGAGATCAACAGTCAGTGCCTGCTCCGTCTCCAACAACCTTTCGGCTGTGTGATCCTCATCGAATCTGACATCACAGCTAACGATTACTCTTCTTTTTATTGGATCGTACAGTCTGTAGTTTTTTGACGTTGACTCGTAGCCTACGAAGTATGTCTTTCGGGCTCTTGGGTCCCACTTCTTTCTTCCGAGCTCCTTTGGTTCGTGTACGTAAGCTTCTGTGCCAAAAATCTTCAAGTGGCTCAAGTCTGGTTTCGTACCAAACCATTGCTCAAAAAGTGTCTTGTTCATGTTGCGGGAATTTGGGCTTCTGTTCAGGATATATACGGCAGTTCGCACCGCCTCAGCCCATAGACTTGTTTGAAGCCCACTCGCTAGCAGCATTGTCCTCGCCGACTCTTGAATCGTTCGATTCTCTCGCTCCACACGCCCATTCTGCTCTGGCGTATACGGGGACGTTCTTTCATGCACCACACCTCTTTTCCGTAACAACTCAGCGACTTTCTTGTTAGCGAACTCCAGCCCGTTGTCCGTTCGGAGGGATTTTACTTTATGTCCAGTCACGACTTCCACTGCCTTCAGCTGATTTTCGATCCTGCTACTAACGTCGGACTTGTGCGCGAGGAAGTGCACGTAGCAAAAACCCGTGCCTTCATCTTTAAACACTAAGAGGTATCTGTATCCTCCCATTGACACCACATTCATGGGCCCGCAGACATCCGCGTGTAGTCTCTCGCCCGGCTGACATTCGCGCTCTTTCACTGTCGGATGGGAAACTCGATGCATCTTTCCTACAGCGCAATCTCCACAAAAAAACTTTTCTTCGTCTGAGAAAGACACACCGTGCACAACTTTTTTCTTAACCATGTTCTTTACTACGCTCACATTCAGGTGCCCGAGTCTTTGGTGCCATCTGCGTAGTGACGCTACTGTCGCACTGTTCGCCACTACTTCATTTTTCAAACGGAACCCCAGTCGATACTGGTTCAGGCTATCCTTGAAACCGATCACTGCGATTTTTCCATCCGGATATCGCAACTCACAACCGCGCTCTCTTTCAACCATCACGAAACCTCGTGACGTTGCTGTTCCGGTGGAGAAGAGGTTTGGCCCGAGGCCAGGCACATACTGCACATTCTCTAATACACACGCTTCCCAGCTTACGCCATTCCACATCGACGCACTTATCGTACCATATCCACGAATTGCGAGCTTCTCATTACTCGCGACTCTAACGTACTTCCCCGAAGAGTTCTCATTCAGTTCGCTAAACCATTCTTTTCGGCTTGTCATGTGTTGCGACGCACCAGAATCAACAATCCACACGTCCTTCAGCGCGACATCTCGAATTCCACTCGGCATCACTACAAAGGCAACTGGCTGCTTCTTGTCCGTGTTTTCCTTCTTCTGCTTTTGTGGACATTCACAATGCCAATGTCCTATTTCGCCACAGTTATGGCACTCTGTTGACATTTTCTGCTCGGCAATTGAAACTCGGTTGTCCTTAGAGAATGACTTTGCCCTTTGACCAGCTCTCTGTGCGGCAAACGCCGTGTCATCTGCGCCACTGTTTTTGTTTAACTGGTCTTCCTCTTGTCGTAGACGTGACAGCAGGTTGTCCAGATCGCGCCCTTCTTTGATGTTGTACCACACCGTCTTGAAGTTTTGAAAACGCGGCAGCAAGCTACTGATGATTCTTGACATTTTTATGTTGTCTGAGAGTTTTTCTCCCTGATCCTCAATCTCCGAAGCGAGTTTCATGACTTTGGATACGTAGGTCGTAACTGACTCGTCCTCGGCCATTTTTAACGCAAAATATTCCTCGTAGAGTGTCATAACACTCACTTCACTTCTTTTGGCATAGATTGCGCCGAGTTTATCGTAGATTTGCTTTGCCGTTGAACACGTCAGAACGTTTTGCGCTTCACTGCTTTCGAGGGACGAGATCAGTAAAGACATTGCTTTGCCATCGTTGATGCCAAACGCTTCTTGCTGTGCCGTTGTTGCACCGACCGGCACGACCTCCGTCACATATCTCGTCAGTCCTTTTCCACGCAGAGCAGCGTCTACTTGGAACTTCCACAGCTTGTAGTTGCTACCATTCAATTTGTGCACGAACAAAACTTGTGTCGGCTCACTCATCTTTGATCCAAGCTTAGACAACGACTGCGCTCTCGACTATCCTCACACGCGTGTACCACCCGTTATACGCACGCGGCCGAACTCACACAATCGCCGCTTGAACGCTACCGCTGTACACGTGCACCCGCGCCGTCCGTCACGCTCGATCGCGTGCACACACGACCGCACAGCAGTGACGATATTCCTCGAGTCGCGACAAACTCATACACTCGAATATTCGCGAAAGCGCTCACAAATGTTCTCCACACCTGGCGCAGTGGAAGCGTGCTGGGCCCATAACCTGATGTGATTTTAATAGGTGGATGAATTTGCGGAAGAATATCGAGAACTTGCTGAATTTATTGTAGAGCAAAAATGTGCGACTTACACGTGTGAGATCACAATACTGCTTCGCCAGCCGAGCAACGCAGTCCTCGTAATCGCTGAGCTCGAAGGTCTCTAGATTCACTGACTAGGGAATTTTGCAAAGTCTCAGTACTCACGCGTATGCACTGCATGCATGAATATGTATGGCGCATTTTTCAACATCTACCCTTACACTTCATATACAATTCTTTAAGATTCGATCAATTAATTCCCGAAAAATTGAAAAAATTTCGGTACCGACTTCCAAAAAACCCGGTAACGAAAAATTATACACTTTATAGCACTCCCCGGAAAATTCTACCCCTGTTTGATCTATAATTCTTTAAAATTCGATCAATTATTTTCCGAAAAATTAAAAAAATTATAAAATCCGGTTTCCAGAAAATCGATAACAAAAAATTAACCCCGAAAACATTTAGCTTACATCGAGAGCTTTCCAAACTAATAAAATATATTTTTCTTTAATACTTTTCGAGAAAAAGAAAACGTTGCATGAAAACGTTGCAAGAAAACGTTGCAGTCGTGCCCCCCAAATTTCCCCATACCCCCCGAGAAAGACGTAGTTCTACGTCAAAAAGACATCTTTTGCGAGGTTGCTATGCTTGAAAAATACATACGATATAAAGGCACAAAATAAAAAAAGTATGCAGAATTATTCTTATTGTTAGTACAAACTAATCGGAGCATTATCCTGGAGACGTCCCATGTCCGTGATATCGTCATCGTGAACGGGGCCTGGGGCCCACAGAAAAATCAATAAGAATAATGTATGTATGTATGTGCGTATGCGTATGTATGTGCGATTGCGTATGCGTGTGCGTGTGTATGTATATCTATGTTCAATTGTATTACTGGTTTTATGTAATATTATTTACTTTCGACAGTAACAATAAAAAAATATTATAATATATTTCATTTATATATGTATTTTTGTTTATATTTCCCAACATTTTATCAACGAAATAATAAATAGAGTTTCTTGTCCTAAATAACATTACCGTTTTTCTTTCTTCAAATATACCCTAGAATCCAACACCACACTTCCAAAAAATCCTGATTTTACCATACTAACAAGGGGAGGTCGGCTGACTACCCACCGATTTGGATCTTCTTTTTTTTGGTGAATCTGTATGGTAAGTACATACGTCACGTAAAAGCGTTTTGTCCAATGCGCCTTAGAAGTAGTATTTTTTTATTTTTTTTATTATAAAGTGGGTTATGAAATAATACAAATACTTACAAATAAAATATTTTTACGGACAAAAATCAGATGAAATAAAATAGATACATGTTTCGTAAAGATGATTATTCTAACGCTGGCAGAAAATTTTGAAAGCATAAGTGTAAAATATTATCCGGGTATATGCAATAAATAATTATAATTAACAATAAGTCAATATAAACTAAAAAATAAAATGTTAATATACGCTAATTATTATGCTAAATTTGTATGTTAATTAACGATTATAAATGAATTTAATATACGATTAAATTATACATTAACGTTGACATGTCCGTAAAAATATTTTATTTGTAAGTATTTGTATTATTTTATAACCCACTTTATAATTCCTATTATATATAAATAACATAAACAAGATATAGGCTCTCCCGAATAAATCAATATGAGGGTGTGAAAGAGGCAATCGGAGCCACGCGCGGTAAAAGATGCGCTTTAACAATTTTTATCATAGAGAAATATATTACTCAAAACGGACGTTTCGACACTTTTTTTGTGTCATCTTCAGCGTGTAAAATATACAGTTAACAGCCATTATACATCAATACATACAGTTAATAGCCATAAACGCAGTCAATGTTATATAAGTTCGGTAATCCATCAGGAAGTAGAAATAGAATAGAAATAGAAATAGATTTATTTAATTTCAGCTACAAAAAGCCAAGAAATGGACTTGGTTTACAATATGCCTTATACACACTCATACCAACTTTTTTAACTTAACGCGTGCAACTATTAATTCATTATTCCGTACTTTCTTAAATTTTTTTTTAAAAAAACCATCCCTTAGCCCTAAACGACTAAAACCATTATTTGCACGTTAAACTCTCAACCTAAACTCAAAAATATTTGAATCTAGTCCGCTTCAGCAGTAGGCCAAGAAACGGACATTATTCACCTATACACACACACATACATACCTTCATACAACAACGCGCAACAACTAATATTATAATATTCCATATATTTCTAAATGCTTCTCAAATCTCCTTTAATCCAGGAAGAACAAATTATCTCGCTTTATCTCTAAAATAATTTCTTGCAACCTAAAACTTATAAAACTTGAATTCTATGCATTCTCTCTATAAACCTTATACTCCAGAACCTATCATATACTTTAAACTCATATCTTCCATAACTTCTGCGTGCGAAACTCAAAGCCTAATCTTAAAACTACAAAACATAATTCTCTCTCTTTTTATTTATCCCTACCTTTACCTTAATATTACAACCATTATCCTATTTTCCAAACACATATTGACAAAACCCTTACACTCAAATATTTACATACACTTACATATAATAAACTCGACTAATAACAAATCTCTTGCTTCCTAACTAATACTTTCCTATGTCTCCCTACCGAACTCATCACACCTCCCTATATGCCCCTCCCTCCTCTTCTTTTCTTTTCTCTTTCAATATCATCTTCCTAATCTTAATCTCTACTTGATCTTTTGAGTTCATTCCTAGTTTAACTCAAAAAACTTCTGTGCCCTTGAATCGCTCCATTCCTCTTCCTTATTTGCCAAATTTCTCAGCACTGCTCTCCTCTCTTACTAAATTGTCTCCCAGCTCTTCTTCTCTCGTTCCCTCCGAAGCAACATTTATTTTCTCCGCGCGCGTTCGCGCGTTCTCTAGTTATCTTCCCGTACCTCCTATCTGCCGTTGCATAACCAATTTACCTGTATTCGCATCCGTGCCCTCCAAAGATTCTAATATTTCCAGAAAACTGCGGCGTCTATTCTTAAACTGTAACGTTCATACCTCTTTCCACATTTTCTTCCTCTTCCTCTTCTCACCAAGCCTTGTGTCCTCATTTACTCCCTTTCCTATTTCCATCTTCATTTACCTTTTCTTTCCTTCCACGCAGATGTTTCGTCAATCCTTGTTCCAGGATTACGCCAATCGCTTTTCTTCACCTTTCTTCTGTTCATCTTCTCTCTTCTTCATCATTGGCTTCCTTCCTCAGTTATTTAACTTCTTTTACTTCCCTTTCCTAGAACCTCTGAATCCGCCAATCCTTGTGTCCTAGCTTTATTTCACCTTTCTTCTTTTCCTTTCCATTAACCCGGAACTCGAGAGTTTTTACAACTACTTTTTTCTTCTTTCTTCTTCACCTTTAATCCTCCCTTGTTTGGTATAACCTCTTATATAACAGCGCTTCTTTCACCTACCTCTTGTCTTCTCTTGTCTTCTTCCCTTTTCCTCTTCTTCCTCTTCTTAATCTTGATCCTATATTTCCCAATTTAAAATTTACATGTGTTCTGAGTTCGAGACCTGTCATCACATTAACTATCTTCTTAACCTATGCTTAATTTACGACCGAAGGCTCCTTAGCTAATCACTTATCATACAATCTTCTTTACAATCATCGATCGAAACCTTCTCTACTTTACCTACATTACCTTTACCGCCTTTTCCGCCTAACTGACTCGTCACCATAACCTCATCCTACCACGTTCGCTAAACACTTCTATACTACTTTTCTCTACTTGCATCCTACTATCTCCCTTCATTCTCATCGCATCCCCTATTTACACCCTATCTTTCCATTATCCCTACTTGCCACATACTAATTTTTAAACCCAGAAACAAAGCTAAAATCGCACAACGCACTTTCACCGCTACCATTCACACACGCGCTATCTAACCAAGTCCAATCCATCAGGAAGTAAAAAACGCTCGCAATCCATCGCATCCTCGAATTGGCCTATTATATATTCCTATTATTTTATGGTAAATAAATATATTAAAAATGTATTAAAATAAATATGTATGCGTACCTAAATATATCCAAAAATCGTAAATAAGACATTACATATATATGTGTTGCGGCTAACTTTCGGTCTCATAACTTACACTATCGATCGCGGCCAAATCGGCGATATTTCAAATATAAAAACTCCCCTTGTAAGTGTACGCTACCCAGTGTACTAAGAGAGAGAGGGACAAGGATGGAGAGAGGGGGAGGGGGAGAGAGAGAGAGAGAGAGAGAGAGAGAGAGAGAGAGAGAGAGAGAGAGAGAGAGAGAGAGAGAGAGAGAGAGAGAGAGAGAGAGAGAGAGAGAGAGAGAGAGAGAGAGAGAGAGAGAGAGAGAGAGAGAGAGAGAGAGAGAGGAATAAATGGGTGCATGCAGATTACATACATAGGAGAGAAAGGAATAATACGAGATATCTGTCCTTGTCTAACGAGGCATCTGTACGACATATATCTGTCAAAGTTCGTTCTTTGAAACGGCTTTATAGATCGCAAAATCCTTTTACAGGAGTAAAGGTATAGATACTAATGAAGAGTTGTTCTTTCCATGTGCTCCCTAAGTTACATAACAGTTACAAACTGGTTTACTGGGATTATGTCATAATAATTAAGATTTTTATTCAGTTTGTTATCTATACTGTTCATCAGCTGCCGTTACCCTCTACTCTGATGCTAAGACTGAGGTATATTTTTCTATATAAAGACAGAATAAAATTAGTTATATAAATCAATACTATAAATTTAATATTTATTGCATTTGTTATAAGTTATTATTTTACTCCATCAAGAATGGATAGATCCTTTGAAAGAGTTTTACATCATTCATTTACATTACAAGAAAAAAATTATTAGAGGTGCAAGAGATGCAGTAAATTGCCAAGTCTAATAAGTACCCGCGCGAATACATATACTATGTATACTAATTCACATTCTCAATTATGCTACTGTTATTATTTGTCATCAGACAATTATAAACATACACATAATAATAATACATATTATATACATATACGCACAAGTGTGCATATAAGAATATATGTAATTTATAAAAAGCGGGTGCTTATTAGCCTTGATACGTTACTGCCTTCTGTTACGGACGGCCAGAAAGCAATTTCAGGTTCAGGCCGTATTGCTAAAGAATCCATAGACGCGGCAACTCCGCGCGGCGTTGCCGCGTCTATAGCATATGTCTCTCTACCACCGTGCGTCCGTGTGAGCAATTCAGTGGTGTGTGTACGGCGTGTACGGAGTTTCGCGTTGTCACCACCAGTGGCACCACCTTACGTGGTGGCGTTTGCTTTAGTCTACATTACCGACGTCGAGGAAGTTCGGCCTTCGCTATAGGATCCCCTTAAGGGGATGCTAAAGTGACTCATTTACCGACAATTCATTTCAAAGGTCTCATTTTGAAACGGCTTTACAGATCGCAAAATCCTTTTACAGGAGTAAAGTAGAGGTACTAATGAAGGGTGGGAATGTAAAATAATTAGTAATAATTGAAAAAAATTAAAAATGCTGTTACCTCATTTTCTAATATAAACAGTTGTATAAGTAATATGGACAAAATGAAATGTTCCCACCCTTCAGAAGACGTGCACAAACAATAACGTACCTTTGAAAATGAGATTGAAAGCCTGGAATAAAAATGAAAGCTTTGAAGAAATTATAACCTATAACCATGTCTATCCTTGTCTATCATCATTGTCTATACAAGGACAGATATAGAATTCGGTCGGTAATACAAACGTCTTTAGATCCTAAACTGCAGTAAAGACGTTTGTATTACCGACCGAATTCTATATCTGTCCTTGTATAGACAATGATGATAGACAAGGATAGACATGGTTATAGGTTATAATTTCTTCAAAGCTCTCATTTTTATTCCAGACTTTCAATCTCAATTTCAAAGGTACGTTATTGTTTGTGCACGTCTTCTGAAGGGTGGGAACATTTCATTTCGTACATATTACTTATACAACTGTTTATATTAGAAAATGAGGTAACAGCATTTTTAATTTTTTTCAATTATTACTAATTATTTTACATTCCCACCCTTCATTAGTACCTCTACTTTACTCCTGTAAAAGGATTTTGCGATCTGTAAAGCCGTTTCAAAATGAGATCTTTGAAATGAATTGTCGGAAATTGAGTCACTTTAGCATCCCCTTAAGGACGTTCTCCGGTGGCAGTTGTGCTCAATTCAGACGCACGAAGTAATGATATGGTTGACAACTACTTCCATGCGCAAAAGTCTAAAACTCGTCTAGCCGCGCAGCTTTACTCGATTTGGCAACACTGCTCTCGAGGCGCATGTTTATTTCGTGCCGCGTTTTATAGGTTAGAAAATCGTCAAAGAATAGGCACCACGTCGCATAATAATCGTTTAAAAAATGGTAGATTTGTTAAAAACAAATTGGCAAAAAGGAATAGAAAAGCTGTGCAATGTATGTCTGATACTACGTTTACGCGAGCGCTACTTCTGTAGTAACTTACGATAATTCCTTCGCGTAAACGGGATTTTCTTTCGCGTAAACGGGATTTTGTAATAACTTACGATAATTTACTCCGGCGTAAACGAGTGATATATCGTAAGTTACTACAGAAGTAACGCTCGCGTAAACGTAGTATGAATCCAAGAAAAAGTGCGTGGCGGAAATTGTCAAAGAGAGATAAGATCTTGACGTTCTCTACTTAACCTATATGTCGCAGCGGTAGCAACATTGTCAAGTCTCGCAGTGATCTCTCCCTCTCCCTGCCTCCGAGCAAACGAAAATTATGTCCGATAGTGTTCTTTAGACAACTATTTCTCAAAAATAAATACCGCTTGCTATATCGAACTTTATTGTCACACGTTACTAATAATATGAGGCATCTTATACTATTTTTTCAAAAAAATGCTAAAAAAACTGTACTTATTATTCATTAAAATGTCCGTGTCGAGAGAGCTCAACACAGGGATCCCGTGTTAAGGTGGTTCTCGCAGTAATTTGAAGTCACAAAAACACCTATTGTTACTAGTGACAAATATGAATGATTTTAGTATGTAAAAATTAGCATACATTAAAATTAATTATTCCTTAAAGTTTTTTCTCATTTAATCGTTGCTATAAACTGAAAATATCAGAGCAAAGTCACAAAGGACCCCGCACAAAATCATAAGGATTTTGGACCTCACTGAAAATTTCTGAAACTTTGATATGTTACAGGTTATGACCTCCTGATCAAAAGTCCTCATGGGTGCAAGACTCAAAAATGGATAGATTTTGAGATATAGGTTAGAAGGTCATCAACTGCCTCTACGAGCGCCACTCGGCGCGCGTATTTTTATGACTGCATTCGTGTGTGTTTATGTGTGTGTGCGTGTGTTTATGTGTGTGTGTGTGTGCGCGCGCGTGTGTTTATGTGTGTGCGTGTGTGCGTGCGTGCGTGCGTGCGTGCGTGCGTGCGTGTGTGTGTGTGTGTGTGTGTGTGTGTGTGTGTGTGTGTGTGTGTGTGTGTGTGTGCATCTTAGTTAACCGCAATAAATAAAAATGACTAACGTTGATCGTTGTTGATCAAGTGATTCCCAGATTGGTTGGCGAACTTTCACATTGGGAGTACTGATTGTTTTCTTGATTTTTGCCTCAGTTTAAAAATGGTTTATCTATGTACTTGAACGTGAAAATATATTTTCAAGCAGTATCTTTTACTACGTTGAAGATTTCTAATGGCCAGTTTATAATGAGTCGTTAGTCGTTAGTCAGATGTCGGAAGAAATAGTTATAAGCGTATCATAAGGCAATCGGAGGCCTGTAATCGGTGATCGTAATAGATGGCATTTGGCCAATCGCTTATGATTGCCGATTACAGACTTCTGATCGCCTTATGACACGTTTATGACTTTTTCCGACTCTCTTCCGACATCTGACTAACGACTAACGACTCATTGTAGACTGGCCATTAGAAATCTTCAACGTAGTAAAAGATACTGCTTGAAAATATATTTTCACGTTCAAGTACATATAGATAAACCATTTTTAAACTGAGGCAAAAATCAAGAAAACAATCAGTACTCCCAATATGAAAGTTCGCCAACCAATCTAGGAATCACTTGATCAACAACGATCAACGTTAGTCATTTTTATTTATTGTGGTTAACTAAGATGCACACACACACACACACACACACACACACACACACACACACACACACACACACACACACACACACACACACACACACACACACACACACACACACACACACAAATACAGTCATAAAAATACGCGCGCCGAGTTGCGCTCGTAGAGGCAGTTGATGACCTTCTAACCTCTATATCTCAAAATCTATCCATTTTTTAGTCTTGCATCTATGAGGACTTTTGATCAGGAGATCATAACCTGTAACATATCAAAGTTTCAGAAAGGAGGGGGTCCAAAAATGGCCGTTTTGTGCCCCGCTGGCAAACCTGTGAAACATTTTTTTCCACCTTATTTAAGGTTGAAATAAGAAGGAAACAATAGTCATTGACCCAGGAAACCACGGGAAATATTTTAAAATCTATAATAATGTGTTTAAAACGTTTGTTAGAGTAACTGTGTTTGAGCGGTTTAATAAAAGGTGAAACGTTTTAAAACAAGCACTACATTTCCATTTAATGAATTTTGCATCATGAAATTGTATATAATATTTTTTTTACATTTTTAATATATATTTTTTATTATATATATATATTTTTTATACTTTCTGTATATACACATATATGAAGTCGCATAACATTCATCTTATTTCTATTCTATTTTTTTATTAACTACGTCAACCATTTATGAAAAATATTCAGATATATTTAAAAGATTACGAGATTTAGTGTTCAGAATTTGATTCAGATGAACCATCATAATCATCTTCAAAATAATTATTTAAATAATCTGCAGGTAAATGTATTGTTGGTTGATGTACAGCAAACCCAAAGTACTATAGAATTGTTGCGACGTGAGAGCAGCAACCGACAACTCGTTTTTCTATTTGCAGCTACATGTGTGACCAATGGTTCATCTGAATCAGATTCTGAACACTAAATCTCGTAATCTTTCAAATATATCTGAATATTTTTCATAAATGGTTGACGTAGTTAATAAAGAAACAGAATAGAAATAAGATGAATGTTATGTGACTGCATATATGTGTATATACAGAAAGTATAAAAAAAATATATATATAATAAAAAATTATATTAAAAATGTAATAAAAATATTACATACAATTTCATAATGCAAAATTCATTAAATGGAAATGTAGTGCTTGTTTTAAAACGTTTCACCTTTTATTAAACCGCTCAAACACAGTTACTTTAACAGACGTTTTAAACACATTATTATAAATTTTAAAATATTTCCCGTGGTTTCCTGGGTAAATGACTATTATTTCCTTCTTATTTCAACCTTAAATAAGGTGGAAAAAAATGTTTCACAGGTTCCCCAGCGGGGCACAAAACGACCATTTTTGGACCCCCTCCTTTCAGTGAGGTCCAAAATCCTTATGATTTTGTGCGGGGTCCTTTGACTAGAGTTGGTGATATAACCATAAATATGATCACGCCGCGCGGTAAAGAATAAAATATACTAAAATATAAAAAATATACGTCACAATTTCGACAATTCCGCGATAGTGAATATATTTATACAACTGCCGAAAAAGATATGTTATCCTTATAACCTCCATTCAACGGTGGGAGAATGGTAGGACACGTGTCTTATGCGTCAGCTGACGCGTGTGACGTTGCCAAGCAGCCACTCAAGACGGCCGCCATGACTCTCGTATCGTGTCAAAACGTCGAAAGTTTCCGAAAGTTTGTCAAAAGGTTCCGGTTTATTTATATACGGTACGGTCAATCAGTTTGGTGTCGCGTCAGTATCTTTAGAAATGTTTATTGCATCGATTAAACAGTTTTTTATTCGTTCATCTACTCGAGAAGTATGAACGTATTCCATAAATGTGCGATCTGACCCTCCTTTCCCTATTATCACCATGTAAAATTGGCAAAGTTTACGGACATATATCTCTGGAACCAAGCGGTAAAAAAATTTGAAAATTTTCAGACACACTCTAGGAACGTAAACCTTTCATTTAATATCATATTTTCCGGGCTATATTTGACCTAAATGCTAGAACCACCTTAAAAATCGGAACTTTGAAGCTGAATATCTCAAATTTTAGTACCGCAAGGGGCATTGAATAAAACGCCTACGTATAAAACGCGTTTAATTAAACATACTGAAAGTTTAAGAAAATTTCTAAGAAAACGATTTTGCCGGTGAACGTCCTTAACGTGCTTGGAATGATGTTTACCAGGCGACAATGTCAACATTTTTGCAGCTATTTGGGGGTAACTTTCTCCAATGTTCTTTTGCGCAACAACAGAAGCGTATCGATAATCGCCTGATGCTGTTAGGCTTAGACATTTAGATTTAGGCGCCTTACTAGCCATACTTGCATTAAGGCTTTCATTTACGTTACTGGAGGCGCCTACAGAAAATTTTTCTGCATTTGATCAAGACTTCCTTAAGTGTCTCAAATAATTTTAAGTCTGTAAAGCCACCTGGAATCATTCTGTGATTATAATTTTCCTTGTCTTTTACGTATCCACACCATTGGCCGCATTTTTCATGCTGATTGAACGCGTGATAAGGGATACTCCTTATCGCTTCGGCCATAGCTGTACTTTTACCCCTATTCTGGTCATAGCGTATATGAAACATCTGTGAAAGTAGGTTATTCCGTCTTTTGTCAACTCTGTGTGCTGTTTTTCTATATTACACAAGCATTTCTTCACTCCTTTGGATGTATGGTTGACATCTGATAATTTTGCAATTGAATGCAAAGCACCTGCTCGACAAGCAGCTATGGCGGAACTATCGTCGTCACCAACAAGAATCCCAATTTCGACATTTTTCGATTTTAAAATATCACTTTCATTGACTAGTTTGTTTGCAAAATTCAATCTGCAATCATGATCGAAAGGAGTATGTCCCATGTCACATTTTTTGCACTTTCGATTACATGTTGAGTAATTTAAAATTTGCTGACTGAAGTGGCCTACTATAGATCCAAAACCATTAAGACTATCATAGTCGCGACCAGTTCCTCTTGTAGTCCACCTAGGGCGCTGCCATCTGTAATTTTACTAACCTAGGACTGAAAGGTTTAAAACCCCGGACTTTTCCGACTAAAACCCGGACACCTATAATTTATAACGTGAAATTATTGCAATTGTTGATAAAGCGAATAAAAGTAAAAGAATCTTTTATTTTGAATTACAAAACATACAAATAACATACCATACATACAAATCAATGAATATATTGTAAAATAAACTAAAATTTAAATGACTTAGACGACTTAGATCATCACAGAAAAGAAAATTAAAAATAATATTTTTTATAATAAATAAAATCAACTGAAACTTGAATGACTTATTAGTGATCTAGGATCTAATCATCACAAAAAAAAAGACAAAAATATTATTTTTACAATAAATAAAACTAAAAACAATTATGTTATTTATAAATGTATATATAAATTTTTCTCATATTTTTCACCCTTTCCAATTGCAATTAAAACTTTTTTTGTTAGAAGAAACTTATAAAATTCAGAGCAACTAAATTTTTTAAAATTGTATTTTAATTTTATTAATGAAGAAACAGTATTTAATTCCAAAGCGTTACGTTCCTTAGTCCACTGAGACGTTATTAAAGAGAAAATTTTTTTCAATGGAAGCGTTGTGAGCAGGAATGCTAAAAAAATACTGCGTGATTTTTATTAATTTAGTATAAATATTAGCATTAGGCGTTTTGAAAAATTTTAGCCATAATTCATTTATATGCAATTTTTTACCTTGTTGAGTAAGATCTTGACAGAATGTCTTTTATCCATTCATCAAACAGTTTGGTATCATCTATTGTAATATTTTTTTCATTTAAAAATGAAATGCATGCAGGATTGAATACTGCTCCATGGAATATGTTCAGTTATCGTTGCTAAATCCATCCATTCAAATACAGTAAACTCATTAAAGGGTTCAATCCAGCTTTGAATATATTCTTTTATTTCTTTATAAAAAGATATAGAATTGTTTTAGAATTTTTTTACAGATCGCAAATGGTGCGTCGAGCGCTGCAGAACCAGCGGAGAAACCTCGGGAGAAACATGAGGTACGCCGGTGGAGTATGTACACGCGCAGCCAGCGTTCCACCGTGCGTCGGCGTACACGCCGCCACAGCCAAAATACACGTCATTGCCGCCGCCGCCAGCATACGCGCCCCCCATACGCGCCGCCATCACCGAAAATCCACATCCAGAGGTAAGATGTCACATCCATGTTGAACAGCATTGTTGATAATATGCGCTGAACAACCTACACCCATAATATTACTTTGCAATTGTGATTTTAGTTTGGTGAAAACATTATTTGTTCCTGATCGTTGTCTTCCGCCGAAATTTGTGTTGCAGTTATCTCCGGAAAATGCAATACACTTAGATAAAATATTGAATTTTTTAAGTTGTTTTATAATCAAGCCAAGTGTCTTGAATTAATGCAGTGTAAGTAAATGCGAAAATTAAAACCTGTCGTTGTATAGGCCAGTCATATTAGACTAATTTAGGAGGTTAACCTTCCAATTAATAACTTGAAAATAGAATGGCTATGAGAGTCAGACGCAGTTATCAGTGCGTAAGTGATAAAATCACTGATTTATTCGTATACATTCGAATGTTTCGGCTCAGGATTGAGCCATCTTCAGCCAGAAAATTAAATAAAAATTACTCCCCCTCTCCAATCCTGTTGAGCGAGTTTCAGAATTCAAAGATCCAAAAACAACGTTGACTATCAGATTGATATTTGTAATAAATGCTTTTCTGTAAATCGAGTCCATTTAAACAGCATTATTAAACTCACCCAACAGTCAGGAGAAAAGAAATATCACAAAGCCATGTAGAAAAGCGTGTAAGATGTCATCCGAAAAGATAAAGGAATACAAAACAATAAAACGGAATCAACGAACTTGTCAGGACGACGGACACGAAATATCTAACGTTAGTTTAGTCATATCACGGTCATGGTAACAAACCTTAATAAATAAAAGCTGAGATATAAGGGTCGACAATATAAGAAAATTTTAGAACCAAAATAAGCAGTCCGTATTATAACGAAGCATTACACAGGCAATCGGCATGGTTTACAATTTATATAATATTGATACATAGGCATGGTGAAGAAATTCTGTATCTGTTTGAGAATTGAGGCTGTTCTTTTGTAACTTGATATATGCCATTTCTGACACTAATCGCTTAGCTAAAAATTATTCTCTATCTAAAATTTCGACAACTCTCCCAATCAAATTCATGGTCAAAATTAATTCTGTGTTCAGTGCTAACGGATTGAGTTGTGGTGTTTCTATGGATATGATTTCTATGTTCGGAAACTCTGGTTTTTAATTTTCTCTCATCGTTTGCCCGACATAGGAAGCATCGCAATCTTTGCATGAGATCTTATAAACCACATTCCTGTTGGATTGGATTGGGAGAGTGTCTTTCTGTGCTCTAATAAATTTTCTCATTTTATTTAAGCTGAAAAACAAAAGATTAACATCTAGATCTTTAGTAACATTTTTAAACTTCTCCGCAATGTTTGAAACATAAGGAATAGTGAACTGTAGTGAACCATATGGGCAAATGCGTTGTTCCTCGTTGTCATCACTCATTGTCAGTGAGGGTTCATTTTGTTTGCATGTACATTTATTGAGAAGAGACTTGATTCTAAAATTAATTGTTAAAAATAAAAGGTATAAAGGGTAGTCATTCTTTAAGAGAGTGTCTATTATAAAGTCTATATTCTTAGAATGAAATTTTGGATGTGATAGTAAAAACGCCCTATCCACCATGCCCATTACCGTGCCTCTTTTCTGAGAAATAGAATGTTGCGACATAAAATTGAGATAACAGCCCGAGAAAGTCGGTTTGTGAACCCAGTCAAATTCTAAAATATTATTGTTGTTAATGATGGTTACATAAAAAAAATTCAGCTTTTCTCCTCCTATTTCGATCGTGAATTGTAATCTAGGATGGTATGAGTTAAATACATTGAGTATATTGTGTTAATCGAATCTTTAGGTGCAGCCATCGCTACATCATCAACATACCTGCAGTAAAACGGTAAAATGAAAGTTAATGTCTGCAACGCGCTATTCTCAAGGTTCTGCATTACCACATCGGCAGCGATAGAGGAGAAAGCGGAGAGCCCATTGGAGTACCGAATTTCTGCTTATATATTTTATCAAACACAAAATACGTTAAATTTAAAATTAATTAAGCTTTTTTTCAATTTTATTTTTTTGAATAAACGCGCCGTAAACTCTACCTTCGTGGTGGTGTGAAAAAGATGTTTTTCATTTTACTAAGTAAATTCAAAAAATAAAAAATAATAAAAAATTGCACCCTTTACTTTCGAGTCTAATACCCAAAATATCAATCTTAGGTGAAAAATGATAAGGACCAAAATTGTAGAGTATTAAATTTTCTACAAGTTTGGTTATTACTACTTTCACTCTAAAGTTGAAAATAAGCGAGATATTTACAAAATCACCCTTCTAATCAAAATGGCGGCTAACGCTCCAGGGTTAGAATCTCGAAAATCCGGTTTTAGACTACCCATGACCCTCCGAGACAGTCAAATAGTATATTGTGCACCAAGAGGCGAAAGTAGCGTTTTTCAGACGAGTGTGATGCCGTCCGAGCCGAAGGCGAGGGCGGCAAATCACACGAGTCTGAAAAAGCTTTCGCCCCGAGGTGCACACGATATTTCTCACAATATCTTACGTTCGACCTCCATGCCTAGAGAGAGGCGAGAGTGGCCATTTCACGCCAGGACGGCATAGCGGGACGAAAGTAACCACTTTCCTCCCTAGGGCGGAAAATGATCACTTTCGTCCCGCTAAAATGGCCACTTTCGTCCCTAGGACGGAAAGTGATCACTTTCGTCCCGCTAAACAGGGAGAAAAGTGGTTACTTTCGTCCCGCTAGCGTGAAATTGGTCACTTTCGCCCCTCTCTACAGGCATGGAAAGTCAAACTTTCCGTGGAGGTGTTGTGAAAAAAATAAAATCGCTTCCCGAAATCAATTCCATTTAAATGTCTCTATCGACTGGGCTATTAGATATGCTATTGGAAATATTATGTAAAAAAATTGCTAATGGGTATGTTGGACTATCAAACAAGAGATAATTATTCTAACAATAAGTGGATTTCCAGTTTTGTGGATCTTCGGTAATCCGTACGCTCTCGGCAAATTCCCGTTACTGCAATATAAGTGCCTATATGTGTGTCTTCATATTAATCTTCCCAGGTTGCAACCACCATGAACCACCATGATTTGAGGTGCTATAAGTGGGATTTATTTTGCTTTGCAAAATTAACAGGGAATAAAAAGTTATTAACAATATTATTATTTAAAAAACGCGATTTTTTTTTTCAAATATCTCGAAAATTAAGCAAGATAGGGTAACTAAATATAATACATACCTTTTTTGTAAAGCTTAAAATTATCTACAATAATGATCCAAACACCATTTATCGTCAAGTCAGTCGTTTAGCTTGCACGCGTCGTCAAACTCCGAGACTCGGATCCTAAAAACCTTCAATTTCGTCGTTTTTTTTATGTTGCGCCAGTAATTTTTTTCCGTCATTTAAAATGAAATTAAAAATCTGTAGAAAGTAGGAATCGTTCAATTATTATATTGCGTTATTTCGTTATTTCATTATTTGTATTCGTGCGTAAATGTATGCGCGTTACCATCTGAACGTCGTTGCTACGCATTACCGATAGTTTGTTCGTCGTATTTTGTTTCTTAGCGGGTCGAGACCTTTAGAGCGCGCGATGCGAGCACTGCGAGAAAAACCACGTGCGCGAAAGGTTGTGTCGTCGTGTCGTCAAAGAGTTTTGGGCGCGACGGAGAGTTTCGCGAGATTGCGAGCGAGAGTTTTGTTCAATTTTATACCCAAATAGTGGAGATTTTTAATAATACCTCCCTATAAACTTTGGAGGCTCGTCCGGGATTGCGAGCAAAGAGATCGCGAGCTGCGAGATCGCGAGTTGTGAGGGACACGATTGCAAGCTGTGAGTGCGAACTAAAAATTGTGAGATACCGTGAGAAATACTTTTGCGAGCTAAGAGACAAAGAGTACGTCGCAAGCTGTGAGATACTGTGAGAAGAGCTGTGAGGGAGATATTGACTGTGTGTTACGTTGCGAGAAGAGCCAAAGACGTAACATCAAGTGCCGAGATAAGTACGCAAACAGCGAGTTACACGGTAATCCAGCTCATGGAGAAGCTGCGAGAATTTGGTCTGTCCACGACGGGAAACAAGAACGAGTTGTTGGGGCGGCTACACGAGGCGGATCCGACCGGCAATTGGACGGTAAGAGAGACAGGAGCATCGAGGTCTAACGAGACGGACCACAAAGACGGAGACGAGTTAGACATCGAGGTGGGAGCATCGGCTGCCCATCGACGAGAAATCGAGATGTACCGTCGGGAGAGAGAATTGGCCGAGCGAGAGTTGCGGATGATGAGAAGAGAGATCGAGTTATTGAGGGAGACGCAACAGTTGAACGCGACGAATCGAGGGGCGGTAGAGAGAGACAGCGTTCCACGCGATGTTGCTAAGGCGAGCATTTCAGCTATAACGGACCTACTCAGCCATTTTGATGGTAGCGTCGGTAATTATAAAAATTGGGAGCAGCAGCTTAAGTTATTAAAGAAAACCTACCGTTTGACCGACGATTACGTTAAGATTTTAATTGGCATGCGCCTGAAGGGGAAGGCCTCTGAGTGGTTCCAGTCAGGCGGAACACATCGAGTTATCTGTCGATGATCTACTCGTCGAACTGCGCGAGATGTATGATCATCGCCCTAGCAGAGTGAAATTGCGTAGACAGTTTGAGGGGCGCGTCTGGAAACCGAACGAGATTCGGTCATTTCATCAGTATGTCCACGAAAAGAGAATTGGAGATTATTTTAGCCAACGAAGTGCCGATTCCCGAAGACGAAGTACTGGAATACATCATAGACGAGATACCAGAAGTGAGTTTGCGAGACCAAGCGCGCATTGGGCAGATTAGCACGAGGGTGTCACTACTGAAAGCTTTCGAGAAAGTCACCTTGAAAGATAAGTCATCCAGCGTCGGTAATGCATAGCGGCGGCGGCAAAGCGGCAGGGAACAGAGTCGAGCGAGTGACAAGGATGCCAATAAGAGCGAGAAGAAAGAGACGAGCGAGAAGGAAAAAACGAGCAGCGGCGACGAGAGACGGTGTTTCAACTGTGGTCAACGAGATCACGTGGTTACCAGCTGTCCTACGGCGGCGGAAGGCTCAAAATGTTTTCAGTGCGGTGCGCGGGGCCATATCGCGGCAAAGTGCGTTAAAAAGCAAAGTGAAGTAAGCAATGTAGATGCAAGTGCGAATAAAAAAAGCGATAAATAACTGAGACCGGCGTTATTCTTTTGACAAAATTATATTTAGGTTGACGAATAATACCGACACCTGGCGCGGCGGGCGCCAATTAGTTTATGAGAAAACTAACAAACTCATACTCTATATCTAATTCTCTTAATACGCCGCAGTCGGCTAACGATTTATTCTAAACATGAGACAACACAAGGGGAGTTCCGTCGGAAGACCCAAGAAAATTTGCAGAAGTAAAAAAAAAAGTAGAGAGATAAGCAAGCAATATATGAGTGTATTAAGATTAGACTTACGTTACATTCGTGTCGTTAATTGCCACAAAACGGGCCACACAGCTCGTTGACAATATTTAGACGAGTACCGTCCACACAAGTACGGCGTTACAATATATGACGAGTACCGTCCACAAGTACGTTAATAACAATAATATATGACGACGAAACTGACCGAAAACCGGCAGACAGCCGATCGCTATTCGCATCGCGGATTACATATTCACGTGTGGACTGATCACGCCAAAGACCGACGGAAGAGTCCCCGAGATCTCTCGGTCGTTCCGCTACCACGCGCCCATCCCCTGCCAATCGTTGCGGCTCGATATATTCCGTCACATGCGGCTACGCTATTGGCTCTCCGTCTCGACGGTTTACAAGGCTCGGCGATCGTGCAACGCGGGCAACAGAGAACGTACAATCGGTATTTCCTAAATCCCGTCGGATCGATCGTTACATCGAGTGTCGATGTCGAGGGAAAGGATTTTAAACATCGAATGTCGATGCCAAGGAAAGAGGTTTTAATTTTCCTGTCACAATACATTAAAGACGTTCGTATAGGCGATTGCGTGATGATTGCTCTTATAGACACGAGGAGTGATATTTGTATAATGCGTGCTAGTGCCGCTAGTGCGTACATTAGGTTAGGTTGTCCGCGATTGAAATTAAACGAGATTCGATTCCGCGGCATCGGAGCAACGAATAATTCGACGATGGGGGAATTCGATACCGAACTAACATTAGATGGTCATACACATCCTATTCTTATACGCGTTGTGCCGGATACGCTTATGAGTCAAGATTTGCTTGTTGGTACCGATTTTCTAAATTCAGTCGAGTTAACGATAAAAGCGGGAAAGATTATAGTCAGTCCGTTATCTGAACAAGCAAGCGTAGATAATGATTTACCGGAGATTTTACAGATCGATATAGATTGCGAGAAAAATGATTTTGACGTGTCTCATGTACCGGAATTAAAATATAGAGAGGAAGTTAAGAAGTTAGTGTGTAACTATAAGCCGAATAAAACGCGAGAAGTAGATCTAAAGATGTCTATCATTTTGAAGAACGATGGGCCTGTTTATCAGCGAGCGCGGCGACTAGCAATGCCTGAGAGAGAATCCGTTAATGCACAAATAAATGAGTGGATGCATGAAGGTGTGATACAACCGTTGTTATCGAATTACTCGAGCCCGATTGTTTTGGCAAAAAAGAAAGATGGTTCTACGAGGCTGTGTGTAGATTATCGTTTGTTAAACAGAAAAATAATTAAAGATAGATATCCATTGCCGTTGATCGAAGATCAACTAGATTCATTGCAAGAGGCGCGACTCTATAGTACCCTAGATCTAAAGAACGGTTTTTTTCATGTTAAAGTCGACGAGCAGAGCCGAAAGTACACGGCTTTTATAACTCCGGATGGACATTATGAATTTTTGCGTGTTCCTTTTGGTTTGTGCAATTCGCCAGCCATTTTCCAACGATTCATTAATATTGTATTCAAAAATTTGATTTGAGAAAAAATTGTGTTGACGTATTTAGATGACTTGATCGTACCGTCAATTGATTACGAGAACGGGATACAGAACTTGGAGAAGGTTCTGCAAGTTGCAAGCGATGTCGGATTAATTATTAATTGGCAGAAATGCAATTTCTTAAAAGGACGCGTTGAATTTCTTGGGCACATTATAGAACACGGATATGTGTCTCCGTCTGAGCGCAAGATTAAAGCGGTTAAAAATTTTCCCGAGCTTACAAGCGTAAAACAAGTACAAAGCTTTTTAGGTCTCAGTGGGTATTTTCGAAAATTTGTACCGCAATATTCAGTGATTGCACGACCGTTGAGTGACCTTTTGAAGGCAGATGCCACATTTGAATTTAATGATAAAGAGAGAAACGCGTTTTTCCGTTTAAAAGAAATTTTATGTACTAAGCCTATATTAAAACTTTATGAGATTGATGCCGAGACCGAACTTCATACCGATGCGTCGTCGCGCGGATTCGGTGCAATATTATTGCAGAGAGATAAAATCGATAATCAGTGGCACCCTGCAATGTTTACTACAGCAGTCACAAGACGACACCCGAGGAGCAAAGATATCCGAGCTATGAGCTCGAAGTACTATAGTAAGAGCATTAAAGAAATTTAGAATTTATCTTCTAGGAATTCCATTCGTTATAGTAACCAATTGTCGGGAGTAGGTAAGCTATGTTAGTTCTACCCCAACCTGTGGGATCTGAGAGGGGGTGAGGGACGGGGGGAAACCGCGGGCGGGGGGGGGGCGCGGGCGGAAGAGGACCGCAAATCGGGGGGGCCGCGGGGAGGGGGGGAACCGCGTTTTTCGAGCGCCGCGGGAGGGGAAGGGGGGAACCGCGTTTTTCGAGCGCCGCGGGGAGGTGGAGGGGGGAACCGCGTTTTCCGACGCCGCGGGGCGAGGGGGTCCACATTTTCCGGCGCCGCGGGGCGAGGGGGTTATCCGGCGCCGCGGAGCGACCGCGTTTGCGCCGCGGGAGGGGTCCGCGTGCAACGGCCGCGCCGGTCCGCGTGACGTCACACGCTCGCGCTATCTCTTCCTCGCCCCGGTCGCGCGCGTCTTCTCGTTCGCGCGCGGTCCCTCCCGGCCCCCGGCCCCCGTTCGCGCTCACAATCGCGTTTAATTAAATTTATATTATACATAGAAAATTCGCTTACCACCGCGGGATTTGAACCAAAAACCTTTGGCTCTTGAGTCAGTCACCTTCAGAATACAGGCCAGTCTCTTAATTTACACCGCGGTATTGCACTCACGCGCTAAACTCAATAATAATATCCAGACTCATAATAATATCCAGAGGTCCATAATAGTTGGAAATCGAGAAACTCCCGGTTCGATCGGAGATCGGCGATTCCGAGTTCGCGACGGATCAGATATCGCGGTACGTCGACTCTCCACAAATCCAATCTGCCACAATTCCTCCCGAACTGTTCGCTGATTTTCACGATCTTGAATTTAGAATTAACCACCGGTTTGCACAATTTTATGTACTCGTAGCTCATGTCACGTTAAAAAAAAAAGTTCAATCATAATATAATAATGAAACTGCGGTGTTGCACTAACGCGTCTAAATCAATTAGACGCTGTATTCTCTACCGCTCATGAAAACGACATCTTCTATTCTTTCCCAGTATATTTGGAACTTGAGAAAATTTCGGTTCGATTGGTGATCGGCGATTCCGATTTCGCGACGGATCAGATATCTCGTTACGTCGTAACAATTCCTCCCAAACGGTTCACTGATTTTCACAATCTTGAATTTTGAATTAACCACCGGTTTGCAAAGTTCCTTGTACTCGTCGCTCATGTCACGTTAAATTTGGTGCACAGTAGCATTAAGAAAATAATTTTTTCGACAAGACAAACACGTCCAAACACGATCAAGCACGCCAACCGACTGCTCTTACTTCTAGTCCTCGACTACTGAGCGTACCATCAAATGCATCCTTCTACATCTCACTATTGTCACATCGTTTGTTTATCATATCTAATTTCACCATGATCTCAGCATCCATACAATTGCGCATGCCGAAAAATCTGCGATGGGCAGTTTTGCACGTGTGCGATGAAGTCACCGCGAGACACGTATGTTCTTGAAAACGATATCGCGCCATTGACTTTCGATGATTTGATTTGTATAACTGCTATTGAACAGCTATCAAACAGCTCTTGAACAGCTATCAAACAGCTATTGAACCGCAATGAAACAGCTAAAAACAGCTAAAAACAACTATCAAACAGCTCTTGAACAGCTCTCAAACAACTAAAACAGCTATCTGTTGTGACGTGGCAGTTTCGCTGCACCGTTGCAGCGCCCCGCCGCCGTCACAAGGCACGGTTTCGCGACCTTGTTATGCCCGAGGACGGTCCAACGAATCGATGCGAGATCTCCAGGGGGCCTATTCGAATCGCGTTGCGTTAGTATTAATTCCTGTTTTATTTTGTATCATTTACGCGGCGCCTCACCGAGCCAAAAACAGGAGTTCCTGAGATTGGACCAAGGAGTAGCGGAGTAGACGACAAGAATGGAAGCGAAAATTTGGCGACGACCAGCGGATTTCGAGGATGCTTGCGGGCCGCAGAGCACAGGAGAGCGCTAGAGGATACGCGCGTGGCGCGTAACACAGCGACGGGCGGATCCGTGAAGGCAGGGCCCCGGGACGCCGGGGCAAAACCAACTCACCTGCCCTCCTCACTCTACTGACCGGATGCCGGGGTGGTTGGCCACCATACCCGGGCCGAAAGGAAGGAACACGGGGGCAATCACGTCCCGTCCGTTGCGCCGGGAGGAAACCCGGACAAATTGCTGCGCGAACGAAGGGCCGCCGAGCGCCCTGCGAAAAGCCGTGATTAACGGCCCTGTGTGACGAAACACCGCGAGCCTGCGAGCTCACCTCTTATTGGTCCGCGCGATAGTTCGCGGGGCCGCGTACGCCCGGGGTAAGGTACGCTATCGATTCCGCCATCGAGCGAGAATTTCGGGAGCATTCGTGGATCGTCCTCGACTACCGAAACACGCAAATTGTCCGTCGCGGTATTTGGCACTTCGCATTACGCTTGCTGTACGATGGAGCTTGGACGAACTCTTGGTCGCTACTTCTTTCGATCCTTGGGACGACGGCAAGGACCCTCGGGAGAGAAACGACCTACGGTGAGGTTGCCTCGCGTAACAATTATGATGTAAAGCCACGACACCGCTCCCCGGGTTGCGCTCTCGCTCGGGAATTCTCGCGATAATTCGCGTGTTCGCCGATCAGGCGTAATTAGTGATCGATAACGAGAGCGAAGGGCACCGGAATGGTCTCGTGGCAGTAGGATCGCGACCGAAATCATAGACTCCTGGAGATCGCGGTAGGGCGTCGATAACGCCGTTCGACATCGTAAGTGCGCCGTTTCTCACGTCCTTCGCGTTCGCGTCCGCGCGTCTCGTAGTGTGTCATGTTTCGCCCGGTCGGAACTTAGAACTTGCGAGTAATGACGCTTGCGTGAGAATATCCTGCGTTTAATCGCGTCTGGATCTTATTGGCGTTAACTTCGCGTTTCGTTAGTTCTCGCGGTAATTCCGTGTTTTTCCCTCGCGTCCGTTAGTTATTACGTGTGTTAGATTAAGTCCGTTCATTCGCGTTAGTTATACGGTTCTTCGGTTCCTCGCGATTGCACTGAATTTAATTGGCGACAGAGTTCTTGTGCGACTCGATGAGTAGCGTTCACGCGTTCCGAGCGTGGCGTCCCGTACTCTCGAAATCTTTCATATATGAGATCCGATGTTCTACTTCATTCTGATTAGCTCGCGTTTTCTGTCGATGTTCTATAGTAGTTATAGTTTCCTTCCAAGGTTGCTCTAATCTAATCACAACGCCTTCTGCGCGTTTTCTTTTATTTCGTTTCGGACGCCCCGCGTCATTGAATGTTTTGTCGGTCCGATAGGCTGAAGCCAAATTGGCATTCATTGTTAATTTTTCGGAATTGCTACAGAATAAATGTTATTTTTACAATGTTAATCGATTGAGTTCGTGGTATTAATTTTTTTTCGTCACCCCGCCGAATATCGCGCTGCCCTTCATCAACCCCGCCTGAGTATTAGGTCGAGCTAGCCAATTCCTCGCACATCCGCACGTGTCGTTTTGCGTCTCGTTTCGGTTTTCTTTCGCGATTTCGCGGACGCGCATTTACGCGTCTGGCGCCCAACGGTAAAATCGTTTCGCGAAGTGTCGGAGGTGCGAGGGAATCGTTGGAGAGGCCTACCATCCTGCTCTCCTCAATCCTTTTGATCCGGCACACGCCCCGGAGCGGTCCGGGAGTGAAAAAGTCGTGACACTGTATAACTGCGATCTGTATAACTGCTATTGAACAACTATGAAACAGCTATTGAACCGCTATGAAACAGCTAAAAACAGCTATGAAACAGCTATCAAATAGCTATTGAACTGCAATGAAACAGCTAAAAACAGCTATCAAACAGCTCTTGAACAGCTATCAAACAACTAAAACAGCTATCTGTATAACTGCGATCTGTATAACTGCTATTGAACCGCTATCAAACAACTAAATCTGTATAACTGCGATCTGTATAACTGCTATTGAACAGCTATCAAACAACTATTGAACCGCTATGAAACAGCTAAAAACAGCTATGAAACAGCTATTGAACCGCTATGAAACAGCTAAAAACAGCTAAAAACAGCTATCAAACAGCTCTTGAACAGCTATCAAACAGCTAAAAACAGCTATCAAACAGCTATTGAACCGCTATGAAACAGCTAAAAACAGCTAAAAACAGCTAAAAACAACTATCAAACAGCTATTAAACAACTATTGAACAACTAAAACAGCAATCTATATAACTGCGATCTGTATAACTGCTATTGAACCGCTACTTTTAAACAGCTAAAAACAGCTTTTAAACAGCTATCAAACAACTAAAAAACAGCTAAAAACAACTATTGAACAACTAAAATATCTATATTATACTACAAAGTATGTGGGAAAAGGAAATAAAACATCTATATATACATATATAGTTTATTTCAAAAAAATTATTTCTGGTGTCGCGACCACCAGTTAAATATTTTTAATACATTTTGTAATGCGCAATTCTTAACATGTTTTTCGCATCTTACAGTATTAGTAACATCTATATTATTTAAAGATTCGATATCTTCGTAATCTGCATCCAAAGTCTCAATTTTTAGATTTTTTCTCGCTTTATTCTCAAGCAGATCCACCAGCCATTCTCGTTTCTGGCATCCCTTGACGTACACAAGAGTCGACGTCTCGTCGCCCTCTCCAAGTACAGCCGATGTAATTAGATGTTTCGCCATGCTGTAGGGCACGTTTCCGTCCTCCCATCGTAGTCCATGGTGATTCGCAATCAACCAGAAAGTGCATGATTTGTCGGATTTCGCGAGGAGACTCCATGGCATGGGACATGTAAAAATGTAATGCACCAAAACGGTCCCGTTTCTCAGAACCGCCACCTCTTTCACGACAAATTTCATCCCGACGGTGAACCCCTGCAGATCGACAAACGTCGGTACGATCATGATGAAACGATGGAGCAATCTGTATCTTATCGCGGTACATCAGTGTATCTTATATCGCAATATCTGCTGATATTGCAACTTACATGAGTTTGCGCACTACATTAGACAGCGGGCAGTATTCGATTACACGATCATGCAAGATGAGGCAATAGGCGGTAGTATTTGCAAGTACATTTTCTTTACAATCAAATTCTATTCGCACATCCACGATGGCGCTCTTGACAGATTCGTTTTGTCGCGAGCAATCGATGACAACAAAAGGTCCTTCCATCAGGAATGTATACAAGCTGCAAAGCGTATCGATGGAATCGTATCCGTAATAAGTTTTACGAAAACGCGCATACATATCGAAAAGAACGGCGTATCGATTTTTAGTAAAATCCAGATTCATGTCGTCGTACGGATAAAATTCGGAGTTTAGATAAAGTTTGACATTGGTCAAGTTACAGTCATCGAATACGCTAACATTTTGAGACATGATATTCTTGCGGCCGGTCTGCAGCGCAAAGATAACGTTCCGCGGCTTCTCTAGCTGAGTCGCCGTTTTGACGGCCCACGAATGCTTGGTCGTGCTCTGCAACATGGGGTACTTGTACAGATCCCACGAACGAAAACTGACACTAAGATATCGCCCGCTTTCCAAGGCCCGTAGCATGGATAGCTTATTGATCTCGTTTAATGTGACGTGAGGCATTCGCCACTGTATTTTAAACAATTCGATTTCCGGCTCTGTCGCCGGATTTACTACAATGCAATTGTTTTCGCTACGCGCTCGTATCAAAATTAATTCGTGACGAGCGTTAACAACGACGCGTTTGTAATCTTCGCAAAAGCCTAGCAACAACTTGAGCGGTACGCAAAAGTTGAAGTATCCTTCCGGTATGCTCGATGTAACGTCCCAGCCAGCATTCCGCATGAGTTGAGAATCATTATATGATAGCGATACGTAGTTCTTGATGGTACTGGTTATTCCAACGTTTCTGTTGCGATCAATCTCCACGCCGTTGAGCTCGTATCGAATCTCATCGAACATGAACGCCACGCAATTATTCGCAAGCGTTGCCTGAGACTCATCATTCCTTCTCTTTATTACCAATCGTCCTTCAACGTAGAGAAAGCTTTCACACGGCAACGTGTATAAATCCTGCTGTTGTATGGGTATATTTTTATCTCATCGTTATGTCCAAACGTTGTGTTGGCGTACGGATTGTACGTGTGTGTCTCAATCTTGACGACGCTGTCGTCAAAGATCGGTTCACCACCAATGCTTAAGATATTAGCCATTTCGTACGACAAAACCCAATGATTTCAAAAATTCAACGTTCGACGCAGTGAGTTTCTTCTTTGGCGATCGGATTGTCTTTTTGTTTCTCGTCTGTCGCACCTGCTCAGCTTCGTTCAGTACAAGCATCTCACGTTATCGCCGTCGTCTTCGTACATGCAGTCTAACGGTGATCTCTTCTCCGCGAAAATCAATCAATCGACCGTCCTGATCCACGACGCGAAGCGTCAAGTCCGAAATGCTCCGTACAATGATCGGAAGGTAAATGATCTGTGCAGGCGTTTCCGATATCTTATATCCTGGAGGCACGCTCGGTGAAAACTCGTGTATCGTGTGCACGTACTTGTCGTTAGTGGACAAGATAGTTTTGACGTCGTGAGCTAAACGTCTTAGCTCCTCGGCGAACCACGCGACGCAATCCTTATCGCGACGAAACCGATACATAGATAACGACTCGTCGTACGAGCAACGCACGTAGTACCCTATGCTAAACACGCGATGATGCTGATATGTGTACCTGGACGTTTCCGGATCCGCTTCCATCTTCTCCAGGGTACATTCCAAATCGGCGTATACGATAAACGGAACTCGTTCCTTCCTGTTGTGATTCTTAAAGGCCAACCACTTGTCGTTATCGCTCGGTAACTTGATCGCGCAGTCATTCATCTCCTGACAGTCGACGGTGTGGGCTTCCAATTTCTCGTTAGAGCTGAAGTAGTGTAAGCATCTGCAAAAAATAAACGCAAATATTATAAATTTTTTATACACAAAATATTATACATTATTAAAAGAACTATAGGTACTTACCGATCACAAAAGTATTTTTTTTCCCTATTTTTGCTCAATTGCGAGCTCACGAGGCGGGATAGGTTCTTGATCCACGCAAAATGTCCCACGTTGTCGTCATGCATGTACAGCAGATTTACGTGTCTGCCCATCTTACGAGTAACCCGTATTGGTAGGATAGCAAGTTCCTTGTTTTTTTTTTCGATGCTGTAGACGTTGATGGAGATGTCGTTGTAATTTTCAAAATTTTTAATTTGATCCAACGTCATTGGGAACTCAATGTCCGTAAG
This sequence comes from Temnothorax ravouxi, assembly GCA_030770255.1. NCBI lineage: Eukaryota > Metazoa > Arthropoda > Insecta > Hymenoptera > Formicidae > Temnothorax > Temnothorax ravouxi. The sequence goes on from JASTWP010000641.1 coordinate 68,739, forward strand.
ATTTAGCACCGACGTGTAATGTAGATACGACGATTTCCGTTCTGCATGTCTCTCGGCTGGATGCAGAGCAGCCACCACGGACCATGCGAAACATGCATTGCCCAATGATCGTACGTTTATCACCGCCTTCTTCTTTTTAATTTCTCGCGGTATTTCCACAAAACATCTTGCGTGCAATGGATTATATTTGTTCACATTTACCGTTAAATTGAGTATACTCGACAACGCCCATCCGCTATCACGTTCCTGGAATTCCTCCAGCTTTGCTAAGGTAGGCTCGATGACGTGTCGCTTGTACCACTCACACAGATCGGACTCACGAAAAAGTTCATAGTTTCTCGTTGCGATACTTTTATTCGCGCGTTTGTCACCCGCAACAAATTCACCATTAAACACTGTGTTAATTTTTACATTGCCATGTCATTGCATGACGTTCCGCACACGATCGAATACAATGTCTCCCGCATCTTTGAGAAATTGATGAGGGTCAATGTGTTTGGAATTTATTACCGCACCTGTCAATATACGAATTTTAAAAGCCGTATCTATCTCGCGCCATCTGAGTCCTGTCTCACTCGCACTGTATCCAGCACCCACATGCACGAAACGTTGACGTACCGAGTCTTTCAAACCTTCGAGTCGCGCGATACAAGCGACCAACGACTGTTTGAGATCGATCGATGACTGATCGATCGATAATCGTGGCCGTTTAATTCGGCTTTGTTCTTCCAACGATTCGATAAACTCGTCGCATCGTTGCTCCCACGCGGCAAAGTCTTCTCTCGAATTTAACAGGGTGGATTGCTCCAAAAATTCTTGTTCCATGTTATTGCACGATCCTCTTGCTAACGCCATTTGTTGCACTCACGACTTCCAGTTCTCGACTATTGAGCGTATTCCCCAGATTCGTCATTTTATATTCTACTAATGATGCATCGTTTGCTTATCATATCAAATTTCATCTCAGCAGCCGTACATCGGCGCAATTTGCAAAATTTGCAGTTTTGCACGTGTTCGATGAAATCGTCGCGAGACATGTCGCGACAAGTTCTTCAAAACAGTAACGCTCCATTGACTTATGCAAAATTGCAAAATTTGCAGTTTTGCACGTGTTCGATAAATCATCGCGAGACATGTCGCGACATGTTCTTCAAAACAATAACTCTCCATTGACTTATGCGAAATTGCAAAATTTGCAGTTTTGCACGTGTTCGATGAAATCATCGCGAGACACGTATGCTCTTGAAAAGAAATCATATTTGATGCTCGATGAGGTGATCTCATCACGAATGTTCTTGACAAAGACATCACATTTAACGTATATGTGGATTGTGGTGGTGGTCACCATGCAGCAGCCGTACATTGGGGCTATTTTTGCAAGATTTGCAGTTTTGTGTATGTATAAATGGTCTACGAGGATTCTAGAGCGCAGTCGAGAGTTCGATACGGTTCGAGTACGTCGCAAACAGCCTCCAGATACGATGAACACTCACGGTGCGAACTACTACGTTCCGATCCCGGATGGAACGTGCGAGAAACAACACAATGAGTAAGTACCGCTAATTTTCGTATATACTTGTGCAAAAAACTTTTATAAACGTAATTGTATTTTTCCAGTTTTGGTAAACCTCGCTACACGCCACGTATTTTGGGAAGAAGATTTGCCTTGACATCGACAGCATATAAATTTTTGGATGTTGGAATCAACGCGGGACCTATGTCCTCTGTGGATATACATATTGGTGATAACCGAGGCAATCGGATAATTCTGCCACATGCAACGTGGGTGACATTCATTGAAAAACGTGCAGATATACAGCGTCTCGTGCAGTCATCGGCACCATCATCGCTAACGTTTCGAGATCTGGAGCTTGTTAAAATACGTGACGCAGATATTGTAAAATTGATGTGCGGCACCAACTTGTACATGAAACCGTCAACTGTACTCTTCCTGTTCCAACTAGAACATTGCGTCGAGAATGTCTATTTTCAACTATATAAATATGTTCACGACGTAAGTGATAAATTTAAAAATTTTGTAACAATTTTACGTCAAAATTGTATCACCGATAAATGTAGCGCAGTTACAATCTTGCGTGAATTTTATAATAATAATTCGATTTTTGATTGTGAACTGTTGGCGTATGCTGCTGATACTATTGTGTATAATGCGCTACATGATAAATAAATACATATAATATGGTTAAAAAGTTTTAATTATTTTTCCTTCTGTCTATCGTTCCCTTGTCCACCGTCAACGGTTTAGAATTAAAACTTTCAATAAGAATGCGCGTGCCGCACTCGTCGCGCGAACGGGGGCCGGGGGCGAGAACGCGAACGGGGCCGGGGGCCGGGCGCGCAAACGGGGGCCGGGGGCCGGGAGAGATAACGCGAACGGGGGCCGGGGGCCGAGAGGGACCGCGCAAACGAGAAGACGCGCGCGACCGGGGGACGGGGGCGAGGAAGAGATAGCGCGAGCGGGAGCGTGTGACGTCACGCGGACCGGCGCGGCCGTTGCACGCGGACCCCTCCCGCGGCGAAAACGCGGTCGCTCCGCGGCGCCGGAAAACCCCCTCGCCCCGCGGCGCCGGAAAACGCGGACCCCCCCTCCCCGCGGCGCCGGAAAACGCGGACCCCCTCGCCCCGCGGCGCCGGAAAATGTGGACCCCCTCGCCCCGCGGCGTCGGAAAACGCGGTTCCCCCTCCCCCTCCCCGCGGCGCTCGAAAAACGCGGTTCCCCCCTCCCCCTCCCGCGGCGCTCGAAAAACGCGGTTCCCCCCCTTTCCGCGGTCCCCCCCGACCGCGGTCCTCCCCCCCGCCCGCGGTCCCCCCCCGCCCGCGGTTTCCCCCCGTCCCTCACCATCCCTCAGATCCCACAGGTTGGGGTAGAACTAACATAGCTTACCTACTGTCGGGCTTTTGTAGCTACTATGAACAAAAAAAAACGCGTAAGGGAGACCGGGGCTGAACCGCTAGCGGGGTTGATCCGCCAAATCAAATATCTCGGAACCTGTATATTGTGCGAACTCGCTATTAACATTGTAAACGCTGCTTATGGTACCCATGTGACCAACGGAGTTTCGGCAGGTTACCTGCCGTGTTATGATTTTTACGAGGGCAAACGTGTTTTCGGAAGGTGAAAGTGAAATTTTCTGCGCGTGGAAATATTGTAATATCTGCAATAATATTTGCTCTCCAAATCTCGAGGTACGTGATTATAAAGAGTAATGCATGCTGAACACGAATCCACAGTGTAGTTTTTTCATTATCGTTGATGTCTAATATTTCGTGGGCGATCAAACCTGAAACTTAAGTTTGGGGTTTATCCGCCATTAAGCACCCGGGACTGGTCCGCCAGTCTCGTCACTGTGGCGCGCCGGGCGCACGACTTCAGCTCGCGGCGATTTCAGGTTAGGTTTCCCTCGAGCGTGAATCTGTCTTCCCTTGCATGCGTCAGTACGTTTGTATAGGAGGAAAACGGTATACGCACGTATCGTCGCAAAACGGGTGTTTTGGCTGACCGAAAAGATGGCGGACCGTTGTTTTCGAGATCGCTCGCGCTCACGGCACGTTGGCGAGGTACGGCTCTGATTTCCGCGCGAGAGTTGACATGCCGCGCGTGTGGTAGATCGTCCCGGCCGCGGTAGATCGTCGTTGTTGGTCGTTGTGTCAATGTCAGTGCAGTGGCGGTGGTGCCGGTAGTGGTGTCGGTGGTGGTGGTGGTCGTGGTCGTCGTCGTCGTCGTCGTCGTGGTGGTGGCCGTCATTGTCGTCGTCGTCGTCGTTGTTTTATGGAATAGGTAAAACAATTATTTTTTAATGTTTCGCATAAAAATTTGAAATAAATTTTTTTTTATTTTTTAAAAAACAATTATTAAAATGTATCCTATCATTTTTCAGGATTAGATGTACGTATATGTATTGTAAATGCAGTGTGGCGGATAAACCCCGGGTGGGGGGGGGGGTGACGGTTCAACCCCGGCATTTTTGAGATTTCAATTTTTGCACTGTTGTCGTTTTTGCTCTATACCGGTTAAACAAAGCAACATAGATAAAAATGTCCTATATAAATTTTGTAGCTAAAAGTTCACTCTTTACAATGGTATACCACATTTAACTAAAATTATTTATTTTGTTATTAAAAATCGGCACCAAAAAAAAACTGGCGGTTTAGCCCCGGTCTCCCCTACGCGTCGCGAGATGGGCGTTATTGCTCGAAGAATTCCAATACCGAGTTGAGCATCGGCCCGGTAAAAATATGCAACATGTAGATGCTTTAAGTCGTCACCCATTGCCGGAATGTAATCTGATCGATAGAGAGAGAGGGATGGTTTAACCGCGCGATTAAATAAGGCTCGATCAGAAGACGATGACATTAAAAAAATTATCGAGTTAGGAGAGTCGGGTAGAGCGAGCGATTACGTTGTCAGAGGCGGTTTGCTTTTTCGTGAGAGTACCGGTGAATTATTGATTGTAGTACCGAAAAGTATGCAGTCGCAAGTGATAAGACAAGCGCATAAGATGGGACATTTCTCAGTAGCAAAAACTGAAGCGATTTTACGTAATGATTATTGGATACCGAACGCCAAGGTAAAAATTGAAAAGAGAAAACATGGCAAACAAGAAGGATTTTTGAATCCAATCGCAAAAGGGGAAGTTCCCCTTGACACGTACCATATAGATCATTTAGGCCCACTTCTGTCTACAAAAAAAGAGTTATAAGCATATCTTCGTTGTAATAGATTCTTTTTCTAAGTTTGTATGGCTATACACTACAAAAACCACCAACACGAGCGAGGTTCTGGATAAACTGCGTAAGCAGGCACTTATTTTCGGAAATCCACGTAAAATAATCTCCGATAGAGGTACCGCGTTCACCTCAAATAATTTCTCAGAATATTGTGTGAGCGAGAATATTGAACATGTTTTAATCACGACCGGAGTGCCAAGGGCAAATGGACAGGTTGAGCGCGTCAACCGCACTATAATACCGTTGTTAACAAAGTTAGCAGATCCGAAGCATGACGAGTGGCATAGATACTTAGGGCGTGCGCAACAGTATATGAACACCACTATGCATAGGAGTCTAGGCATGGACCCGTTTTATTTATTGTTCGGCGCCAAAGCTCATCCTTTACGGGATAATCCCGAGATTCGAAAATTAATTGAGGAAGAGTGGATAGCGACATTTCAAAAGAACCGTGATGAGTTAAGAGAGCGCGCGATAGAGAACATATCAAAAATTCAGCAGGAGAATCGGCGAGGATATAATAGCAAGCGAGTTGCTGGTAAAAATTATACTGAAGGCGACTTAGTTGCAATCAAGCGGACTCAGCAAAAACCTGGTCAGAAAGCGGCAAAATTTCTTGGTCCTTACAAAGTGACGCGAGTTTTACGCAATAATAGATATCTTGTACAGCGCGAAGACAGGAATGATGGTCCGTATACGACTTCGACTTCTTCTGATATGAAACCGTGGTTACCGGATTTATCCGACAATCATTTTGATAGCAATTAAAGAATATTCAGGGTCGAATATTCGCATGTCGAATGGCCAAGTGTAAGAAGTAGGAATCGTTCAATTATTATATTGCGTTATTTCATTATTTGTATTCGAGCGTAAATGTATGCGCGTTACCATCTGAGCGTCGTTGCTACGCGTTACCGATAGTTTGTTCGTCGTTTTTTGTTTCTTAGCGGGTCGAGACCTGCAGAGCGCGCGATGCGAGCACTGCGAGAAAAACCACGAGCGCGAAAGGTTGTGTCGTCGTGTCGTCAAGGAAAGTTTTAGGCGCGACGGAGAGTTTCGCGAGATTGCGAGCGTTTTGTTCAATTTTATACCTATACACATTATAATAAACACATTTATTTCATCATCAAATAATAGAGATTTTTAACAATACCTCCCTATAATGCTGGGTCTACAATGCGAGTCGTAAAGTCGTGAGTCGCAAGAATTGACCAATCACAGTCGATTATTCTCATCAAATTCGATTGTGATTGGTCAATTTTTACGACTCACGACTTTACGACTCGCATTGTAAACCTAGCATAAATCTTTAAAAAATCACACATTATCTGAGAACTACGAAGAATACTTTTCATGGTGCAATCGATTTTCTAGACTCTTTTTCTTTAGTTTGTAGCTATGTAAGCAAAATTTTGACTTTTTAGAATAGTCTTAGTTTTTTGCTGTTTTCAGGCTTTAAAATTCATTTGAGACGAATTTTATCATATGCATTTTGTTGTGGACGAAATTTGCAATAAAAAAGGACCCTAGTATTTTTTTCGTACGACAAGCCGGTTTTTTTTTATTGACACAGAAAGTTAAGCGTTATTCGACCTGTGCTCAATATTGGATAACACCATACCCTACAACTAAGACCGGTATTCATAGTTGGTTCTTATATTTAAGACAGTCTTAAGTACAATCTTAAAATGTCATTAACCTGCAATCACAGAGCCGTATTAGCCGTGGTGGCAATAAAAGTCGGCAATCCAATAGGCAAAATCGAAAGCCATTTTCCTCAATATTGAAGGCAACTTAAGCAGAGAAGTTTTAAACAAATTAACAGCAACCTGCGGGCAACTTGCTATCTGGGTATCTAAATAGGGGTATCATTACATTCGGGGGAACATTCTCTGTAAATCCTGCCAAGTTCAATCGGTGAATTCAGTCCTTCCCTTGTAAGTAGAATAATCTTGTTTGCGACTTCCGTAATGTAAGAATTTAAATGATATAAAACTTAATCCTACAGTAATAATTATTAACTAATTAATAATTAACCCCTTCGTTGGCATTGACGCAATAGTGCGTCAAATTAATCGGTGCCCTGTGTGGCATTGACGCAATAGTGCGTCAATCTTTTTTTTCCTATTTAACTTGCTCCGATTTGACATCCAAGTCTTACACGAGGGTTTTTGGGGTCGCTGATTATGAATCTGAATTCAAAATTTGCAAATTCAAAATGGCGGATCCAAAATAGCGGATGAAAATGCAAAAAATTATTTGATTGGGATAAAATTTGCCACTCGGGGGTTTTTGGGGTCGCTGAGTGCGAAGCTGAACTTAAAATGAAGGAATTCAAAATAACGAATCCAATCCAAGATTTATCCAAATCAAGCCTTTTTTTGTATTTTCGTCCGCCATATTGGATCCGCCATTTTAAATTTTCGAATTTTAAGTTCAGATTCGTAATCAGCGTCCTCAAAAACCCCAGGGTACAAATTTTCAGGATAAAAAATTTTCCTGCCATTTTGGGCACTTTTTGTCGAATTCTCTCTGCCAACGAAGAGGTTAAGATCTGCGAATGAACATGTATCCGTGCGATTCAATACAGCTCAGCATTACACATTATTGGCCGTTACTACAAGTGCACTCCTTCCAAGCCGCACGCATAGTAATCGCAATCAGCGCACGACCAATGTACTGTCTAAAAATATTGATATTAATGTAAGATACATATTGTAATTTTATATCAAGTTATATCAATTTTTTCTAAAATGTGATATCAGAAATTGTCAATTAAAACAAGATTTATGCATGCTATGCATGTTATTCTTTCATTACCACATTTTGATATTAAAAATATTACATCCAATAAGGTACAGTATGATTCTGTATTATAACATAATTGTAAAACCAAAAATTGTTTTCTTAAAGAAAATCTGTTATTTTGGGATATATTTCCATAGGAAATTCTTGAAAATATGAAAGACCAGATTAATTCTAATAGATCAAAAGGCTTAAGTACTGGTCTACAACCTTGCTTTTAAAGATATTTAAGCTCTAAGCCGTAAGGAATTGACCAATCACAATCGAGTAGTCTCCTCACATTCCATTGATTGGTCAATTTCTTACGGCTTAGAACTTAAATATCCTTTAAAGCAAGGTTATAGACCAGCACTGATAAAAAAATGATAATGCAAAATAAAAAGGATATTTAAAGCAAAAAATTATATTTCTTGAAGTCATGTAAATGATGACAAATGTATCTACATTGCATTAAAGTTGTTTAATATACTAAAGTTCAATCTATTTTAAAACCAAAATTTTTATACATAAATCGAAATAATATTATTTATTAGCAATAATATAAAAGTAATAAATTTGTACTGACAAGTCAATATACTTTATGATAGCATTGAAACAGTACTTGCGCATTGTTGTAAAATATGTATATATATTTTTATAATCATGACTTCCAAAAATTCGGATTCTGCTGCAACCGTCTCTCAAAGGTTTCATACCAGCTCTGTAATGTAGATAGAGGCACAAAGTTCTCAGTAGGATTTGGCGTCATTTGCCCTTGCGTCACTGTGAAACTAGTCACATAATTCACAAAACTTGTTAGCATCTTCTGTACAAATTCCCCGAAAGAGTTGGTTGTAGTTGCGGCAACGGTAGCTACTTGCTGCTCAATCACCGCCAGTGGTTCAACCGACACACCAATCTGCGCGAAGTGCGAAATCTTACCAACCCCAAAAATTCCTAAATTGCTGTTTTCAAATTCATGATTTTTCTTTAGATTCGATATTTTAAAGATGGCCGATGGCTTAGAATTGGAAACGTATCCAAGGAATTGCCAGTTGGGCGGCGCATTCAGATCTGGCCAACTAAAGTATACTGTAAATGATAATTGTTTAAATTAATTTCAATATAAAAAAAGTCTAGATATCTCCATAGTTTATTTGCAAAAGTAATCTCTATTGTCTTCTGTCTTACCTGCACCTCCCATACCATCTGGGAAAGGGACAGTGCCAGTGAGAAATATTACTATATGGTTTATGTTATCAGCGTCAGGTATAGTAATTAAGAACTGATTTTCACCAACTTGTTGAAAATCGGTTTGAACCTAAAATATAAACATTACATTTATATATACAGTATGTTTTAAAAAAGTGTCCCATATTTTGAGAACAGGTAGTACTCATCAAAATGAGAAAAAAATGTCTAGTAAGCATGGGTCCTAAATCAAATACGTGTTGAGATATGGACTAATCTTTATTATATAAGAGGTGTTCTATGTGATTTTCACTCATTATCATGTATTTTAAATAAAAAAATACACATTTCTATGTTTGTACGTCGTCAATAGATGTTGAATAAATTAAGGTCTTTAAATAATAAACATTGACCTCTTCTTATATTAGTTGTATTATTTCTGCAGTGCAGTAAGGTTTGATCATTAGTCATTATCAAGTATTGACAACGTACAAACATTGTAAGAATTGGTATTTTTTTATTTAAAATGAATGATTGGGAACCAAATTGAACACCTCCTATAGTATAATAAAGATTAATCCATATCTCAACAGATATTTAATTTAGGACCCATGTTTACTGAACATTTTCTTCTTATTTTGATGCATACTACCTGTTCTCAAAATATGGGACACTTTTTTTAAACACCCTGTGTGTGTGTGTGTGTGTGTGTGTGTGTGTGTGTGTGTGTGTGTGTGTGTACCTAGTTGTATACTGGACTGAGTTCAGAAATTCAACCTGGATAATTCTAAGCTAGTTTGCGTCACGTATACTATAGCATTACAGTTACCTATCACCTAGGTATAATTCCTGAACGCATCTCTGGATGGATCACTTAACTAGAGCATCTAAAATACCTCACTTGTTTTTGATAAAACAAAAAAATGTCTAAAGAAAAAAGTTCCATTGTTCGAAGGAGTAATTGATAGCATATAATGGTAGAAAAATTTTTTCAAGATTTTTTAGAGATATTAAGATCCACATCATTTTTTGAAATGCAACTATATGTTTTTGGCTATGTTCCAAAATTCAATTCCAGCGCTGATAATCTATAGTATATTAAGTGTATGTACATACTGGCCTAGTTTACATCGACCATTTGGTATGCGTACCAAGTACTATATTGGTATCAAATCTCGGTTTACACCAGTATAACCCGAGATTTAATACAAACTTGATATACAAATATATTACTTGATACGCGTCGACCAAACGTCGATGTAAACTAGGCCACTATAGATTTCCAGCACTGGCACTAAACTTTGGAACACAACCTTTGCGATTTTATAGCCAGTATAGAGAGGAGAGTTCAGTGACCTATGACAACATAATCTTCAAATAATCTTAAACACAAAAATTACATAAGTTTAAAAAAAACAGAAAAGTAAAACATTTATGCATACGCAAGTAATATAATATAAATTTAGAAATTATAGAAAAAAGACAAGGTCATTTATTTATCGCATTAAAAAATGTATTAAAGTCAATCGATGGATACTTTTAAAAATAAATTTTTATTGAAAAGCAAAAATTTTTTACTTTCTTGTTTTCCTCAAACATATATAATTTCATGTTGAAGATCATTTAAGATCATGATGTCATAGATCGCTGAACTCCTCGATGCTGGTTGTAAATTTGTGCAAACAAAAATAATTATAATTTTTTTATTTAAAAAATTGATGTTAACCTTCATATTTCTAAAAAAATAACCTCAAAAAATTTATTGTCATCAGAATTGTACCCTCAAATAGTGCAACTTTTTCTTTAGACGTTTTATTGTATCATCAAAAATAATTTCAGATGCTCCAAGTTAAATGAACTACTCTGTGAGATCTTTTTATTTTAGGTTATAATAACTAGCCTATTGTGTAAAGTTAGCATATTATAAGTAATTGATTTATTGTAAATAAAAAATATATATTATTAAACACTCCTGTTTCCATATCATTAAAAATTAACTATTATTTATATTTCCTTCATATTCTAAAATCTTATTACAAAAGTTAATAAAGAATTGATCATATCTCAATTAAATTTTACTGTTTGTAATAATAACAATTTTACAACTGCTGCTATTGTTAAATATATAAAATAGTATTTATTAATCCAGCAGATACTAAGACAAAAATATATAGTAAGACTAAAGTAGAGTTTAGCCTTGATTTAAAATCTTAAGTTGTAACTGAAAATTTCAGAATATTTTAAACTTTTGTTGGATCCAAATTATATCAATAAAATTGATAAGCTTCAAAATCTTTTTTTAAAACCTTTTTATTTTAAAGCAAACAATTACAGAGTAACTGTAAAAATAACATTATATTTATATTATAGAGTTTGTTCTGCCAAGTTAATAAGACAAAAACTACAAATAAAAAGTATGTTTTATAATTCATAATCGATCGAAATAAACCTGACGCTAACAAGAAATGTGATAGCATAATGGAGTTTAATGTACTCACGAGTCGGCCAGTTACGATTATACCGAGCATTCTTGCGGACACATTTAGATTATTTTATTCTGTTTATCACAGAGTATATCAGAATTGATCAGAATATACCAAAAAACTGCCCCACAAATGTAATTAGCGTCTTTATATCATTCCATTAGAATCATCCTACTGCATCCTATACGCACATTACTTTACTGAATTTACCATAGATGCATCAATAGATAGAACGGGAACTTGATACGTAAAAAATGCTTAATACGCGTTTTCAAGAGAGTCTCTTCAAGGTGCGATTTCACGATGACGCTGTGACGTCACGCAAATTAAATTGGTAAATCTGAAGAATAGTGGCCTCATCACCGATTTCGTTCAACTTGGGCTTAATCGACGCGTTTTTACACAAAACGACCGAATCTGATGGCAAAAAAAAGTGTCGCTCTGCCCCGCGAAGCGAGATATTAACGGTTAAAGTTGACAGGAATCAGAGGTTATGATTCCTGTCATACCGACGAGATGCAGCGACTCCCAGCAAACACAGAATCCAGCAAGGGATCGATTGTGTATCTTGAAATAATGAGGTAAAAATTACAAAAATGATTTATTAGCGTATTTATACGATTTTATTTATCAAAATCTAATAAAATCTGTTAACTTTTGTCATTTTTACCTCGTTTCAAGACACACAACCGACCTCCAGACGTACGCAGCGGTTTATTTTATCGACTTTAAAAGTTGGCGGAAAGTTGACTTTTCGTCATGACGGGAAGTCGACTTCTACCGAAACTATAAAGGCTGATTTATAGAGGCCGTAACCGTTAATTTCTGCCGGAACCGGTAAAGATCAACATTGCGATTTCAATGCTTTAGTTTATACTGAGTTTCAGTAACTGGTAATTTATGCCATAAATATAATATGATTCAACTTTTATTCTGATTTATAGAGGTCGTAACTGTTAACGTGTGCCGGAAAAGATAAAATTTAACACTGGATTTCGATATTTTTATATTAAAGTCTTGAAAACTTGTGATTTATGCCATAACTGTAAAGTTAACTCAATTTCAACTTTCAGTGAATACGACAAACGATCAGACACGTATCGTGGTATGACGTGTGATTCCGTGCTACGTGAGCGATTATCGGAAGGGTCAGTAGAAACAGTGCTGCTCACTTTTCGCATTTTTAATCAAGAAATTACAATCATTCTTCAGGAATATACAATCGATTCCTTGTTAAAGGATCAATATAAAAACAGGCAAGCAAGCAAACGAGCAAGTGCAACGTATCGTAGGTATGACAGGATTCATAACCTTCAATCACGCCAACTTTAGCGGTTAATTTCTTCTTTTAGAGCCACGAACGATACTTTTTTCTTTTCAAACCTTTGTTTTTAGGCGAAATACGTTGGTTGAATATAAATTTCATTAAAATTAGTGAGAAAACCCGTACCTGCGCTATTATCAAAGTCTATATAGTTTACTTCACATATGTACATACACTATTTTATTTTTAGGACTAGTAGTAAATATTGGAACGCAACTAAAATAAAAGAAAATTTTATATAATTACGTTCATCTTTCAGGTACGAATAAAAAATATGGAGATAATAAATAAAGACATTCAATTAATTACCTTGGTCGAAAGATTTCCACAGTTATATGATAAGAAAAATGTTAACTATAAGGACCGAATAGCTGTGGAGAATGCGTGGCTATTTATAAGCGGAGAATTAAAAATACCTGGCAAGTATAATACACATTATATTTATACACATAGTTAATTATATAGGATTCTGTAAGTAAAAAAGTTAGATTTAATAATGATACATATGTAAATATATATATATTTTTCTTTTAGTCGCTGATTGTACTGCTCGATGGTTGTCATTACGCAATAGATTTTCTAAGGAAAGAAATAAAAAGATACCTTCAGGAGCAGCTAAGCAAACAGAATGGCCATTAATGAAGTATTTAACATTTTTACATCCTGTGGTGAAGAAACGACGAACATTTGGTAATATTACAATAGAAGAGGAATCAAACTCTTCGGAAACACAGGATGTTAATACTTATGAAGAAAATTCACAAAGCATGACCGAAAATGACGATTGTACCAATTACGAGTATTTAAATGAATCAGGTAAATTGACTAAATTGAACTTTCTATATTTTCTAATGTGAATTTATATGATTTTAAAGTTGTTGAACGAATATTGCTTTTTATAAATAACTATATTAATATTGTAACCATTTTGCAGATACTTGTACCGATGTACCAAACGAATCTTTATCTAACTTGGAAGAATCTTTCTCAATCTCAGATATTTTAAGCAAAAATACATTAGTTACAGAAAGACCCACAACACCTAACGTATCTACATTTAAAGAGATTGCAATATCGAGGCCATCTACGCCAGAAAAACCTACAACACACAATACATCTACACCAAATAGATTTAGTCTAAAAAGAAAATCTTCGCCTGTTGAAGAACAGTTAGGTAATGCTGTTGATGTTTTTAAAAGTTATGTTACTAAGAAAAATACCGTACATGCAGAAGATGAGTCCTTAAAATATTTTTGTGACTCCTTGTATGGAGATTTAAAGACTCTCAATAAAAAAGATTTAATTTCATGTAAAATTGACATTATGCAAGTAATTTCAAAGTATACAAATTAAATTTTTTTTACATTTTCAAATTTTAAACAGATAAAATCCAAGTTTAGTTGTGAACAGTTTGTTTATAATTTCTGTTTTTCTACATTCAAAGGTCTAGAAATTACAGATATACAAGTAATAAAGAAGTTTAATTTTGAATACACGTTATTTGATCAAATACTGAAAGTTCATGTACGATCAATTTCTTTGATTTTTTATTTTATGGTATTTTTATACGAACAAACAAACACAAAAATAATACATTTAAGTTTACTATTCGGATACATGGTTTTATTTAATAATCCACAATTTATTACACAGTAATATATATGTATTTGTTATTCAGCATATATAAGAATATAACATATTTTAAACAAGTGTTTTATATTAATAAACATTAAGTGTCATTAAAAAAAACAGATATTTTATATTAAAAATGTTGTTTTATGTTTAAAAAACCTGAAAATATTTATTCTGGCATATATCCTCTAAAAATATAATCCCATTGCCAATGAACTGCTCCTTCATTGGAAAGATAGTTAGCCATACTATCCCGAAGTTCCATCACGTTTCTGGAAGCATTATTTGATCCTAAACGTCCTATTCTTTCAAAACTATCTACATGATCATTTCTGGTCTGGAACATGCCTGGTGTAATGCTTCCATCAGGCTGAACATTATCAACAAAAAAGGATGGACAATACACTCTTTCACAAGCAGGAACTTTTTCTTCAGATATACGTAAAAAATTGTGTAAACACACAGTTGCTGCAACAATTTTCTCCACATTTTCCACATCAGCAATAATATTATTCCGCAATATTCGCCATCTTGATGATAAAATACCGAAAGCATTTTCAATCGTTCGCCGTGCTCTTGACAATCGGTAATTATAAACTCTTTTATGAACGTCTAAATACTTTCCAGGGTACGGTCTCAGAATGTAAGGTTTCAACGGGAAAGCTTCATCTCCAACAAAGTAATGTGGAAACATAATGTTTGTATTCTGCAATACTGAATCGGCTGGTAATTTTATTATACCAGAGTCCAGTGCTCGCCCAAAGGCTGAGTCTTTGAAAACACCTCCATCACTTTGTGAACCATAGGATCCAATGTCCACAAGTGTAAATACGTAATCAGCGTCACAAACAGCCATCAATATGATGCTAAAACTTTTTTTGTAATTAAAATAGAAACTTCCAGATTTATTTGGAGCTTGAATAGTTATGTGCTTCCCGTCTATAGCACCACAACAGTTAGGAAGGTTCCATTCTTCATAAAATCTTTTACTCTTGTTTTGCCAGTCTTCAATTGTTGGTACTTTTAAATAAATTGGAGAGAGAACTTCCCAGATAGCTGCACAAGTTTCACAAACAATTACATGTACAGTTGTCTTTCCTATCAAAAACGCCCACGCTACTACCTGCATATTGCAGACATGTGCTAGGTAACTAAAATAGTAATTTATGTAAAATTATATATATGTATAATACCATATATAATAATATATGCATAACAAGTGACAGTATATAAAAAACAATAATTTATTAGAATTTATAATATTTTTATACTTACAATAATGTAATAACAAGTCTATGTTCGGGACTTATTGTTTGTCGATTGCTGCGCTTAATTAATTTGTGTTTAATTAAATTTAATAATACATAGAAACTTTCTTGTGACATTCTTGTATATTTTATAAATTGTTCATTGTCAACACTCTTCATATCATAAAATAAATTATGAAAATGTCCTTTGGTAACTCTTTTTCTATTTATTGGGCGTACACCCCAACGACGTTTTCTTCTGTACGGCTTTGATGTTACGTTAGCAGCATAATAAGTTAAACCAAGGATTGTTATAAACATTGCACACACAATTATTTCACTTGAATCCATTTTTATTTCTTTCCTTAGAAAATCTATTGCGTAATGACAACTATCGAGCAGTACAATCAGGGTCTGAAAGAAAAAAAATATATTTACATATGTATCATTATTAAATCTAACTTTTTTACTTACAGAATTCTATATAATTAACTATGTGTACTCTGTAACTTAAAATTCTGTAACTTAATAAAAAAATTAAGCCTATTAATTAACTATATATATATATATATATATATATATATATATATATATATATATATATGTAGGGACACCCGTTACGAGTACCGACAAGCGCGTGACGCGTTCGGACACACGAGCGTCGAGGCAGGCAGTCGGGGCTTTTCGCGAAAACTCGGCGAAGTAGAATAGGGCAGAAGTAGGGAGAGCGCGTGAGAGGCCGGGAAAAGAGAGACAGGCGACAGAGATAAGACGGCGATCACGGCGAACCGTTCCTTTTTGTAACGCACATCTTGATACTAAATATATCTACTGTTATTGAACCGGCGTGCACCGTTTTTTCACCCAAATCCCACATCTTTTGGGGGCTCGTCCGGGATGTGAAAAGACAAGTGCGTGGACGTGAAAGGCGAAATTATACGACGAAAAACCGAATTCGTGTCTGACCACGTGTCCGGCACGAGGGAAGCAGCAAGACGGAAGACGAAAAGAAGGAGCCGTTAAGTAACGCCGAAGACGAAGACGAGAAGAAGAAAGACGAAGCGTCGAGTGGCGAAGCGACGGGTGAGGCTGCGGAACTACACGGACAATTTCCTGTAACGCCGAAGACGAGGGAAGGTAGGACGAAAGGGAAAAAAGTGAAAGGATTTGCAACACGCGCGAGGTGTAATCTCACCGGACGGTTCAAGAGTTTGAAGAAAAGCGGAGACGGCCATCTTGCTGCAAAGGGGCCAAGTAAAAAAAACGGCGAAATGATCGGCGGACACAAAAATGAGACGGGCACTGAGTCAGCAGCCGCGGAAAACGAACGACTCCGGCAAGAAATCGAGCGGCTGAAACAAACGCAGGCAGCCATGACAACGCAACAGGTATTACCGCTGGGCGCCATTGGCCCCTCCCCTAATCAAATACAATTTCGAGACGTCGAAAGCACGATATTAAAATTCAAAGGCGACGATATCTCTCTATCGATCGATCAGTGGATAGAACATATCGAAGAAGACGTGGCGCTGTATAATTGGAATTCGCTGCAAACATTGGTTTTCGCGAAAAAATCCCTCGCAGGCGTTGCAAAATTGTGGCTTGAATCTCAGGAAAATTTTCAATCATGGCAAGACCTGAAGAGGGCGCTTAAGGACGAATTTAAGACGAGAGTGGACAGCCGGGAGATACACCAGCTCCTCACGAAACGTCACAAGCTCGCGACCGAGTCGTACCAGGAATATATTTTGCACATGCGCAAAATCGGTAAGCGAGGAAATTTATCGGAGCACGAAATCATTCAATACGTAATCGATGGTATACAAGACTACGAATCGAACAAAACCATTCTATACGGCGCTAAAACGTATGCTGAATTTAAAGACAAAATGGTGTACTACGAGGCAATCAAAAGTAAAGTCGGTAAAGGAGGTCGCGAAAAGCCGGCGGCCAAGACGACGAGCGGCCATGAGTCAGCGACGAAAGGAGCGAGCAACACGGGACCAGCAGCGAAGGAAGCTTCCACTACCCCCACGCCGCGGTGTTACAACTGCGGCGAGACCGGACATCTCAGCCGAAACTGCGAGCATAAAGAGAGCGGAGCCAAATGCTTCAAATGCAACGAGTTTGGACACATTTCTCGCAATTGTACCAAACCTAGAGCACGAGGCCCGAGCGCAGGAGGCACGAATCAGCCGGAAAAGACGAGCGGAACGACAGCGAGTACCAGCCAAATCCTGTGCGTGGGCGCAGGGCTCAACAGAGTCTACAAAACCATCCGAATCGGGGAGAAGGACGTCACCAGTCGCGTGGACACAGCGAGCGACTACCATCTGATGCGCGTGGACCAGTATTTGGAACTGGGTTCGCCAAACTACGATCCGGAAACCGAGGCTCTGAAGGGACCAAAGAACGTGAAGATCCGCACCATGGGTCGCTGCAAAATCGACACGGTGGTCGATAAAGTAAACTATCCACTTACCTACCACATTGTCAACGTCGACGACATTCCAGATCGCGTCATGATCGGTAGCGAAATATTAGACGTAGCCGAATTGCATATAAAAAAGAACGAGACGAAAGTAATAAAATTATCTGAAGAGGAAAATTCGATTCTCAACATAGAAATAGAAAACGAAATAAAAAACGTAGAGATCGGGTTAGACGTGAGCGTCGCGTGTCGTAACAAAGTAAAAAGATTAGTAGATTCTTACAAACCGAATAAAACGATAGAGTCGCCGATAAAATTAAAGATTATTTTGAAAGATGAAAAGCCAATCTGGCAAGGTCCGCGGAGACTTACAGAACGGGAAAAGCACGAAGTAGACGAACAAATCGGAAATTGGCTTGAGACGGGAATAATTAAACCGAGTTATTCGGAATTCGCGAGTCCGATAGTAGTGGCGCGCAAGAAAAACGGCGAAGCTAGAGTGTGCATAGATTTTCGAAATTTAAACAAAAAAATTGTGCGAGATCACTTTCCGTTGCCAATAATCGACGAGCAGATAGACAAGCTGGTGAACGCGCGAGTCTTTAGCACGCTAGATTTACGAAACGGATTTTTTCACGTGCGTGTAGACGAAGAAAGTCAAAAATATACGTCGTTCGTAACGCCGTCGGGGCAATATGAATTTCTCAGAGCTCCATTCGGTCTCTGCACATCGCCCACGGTATTTCAGCGATTTATTGTACACGCGTTCCGTGAATTAATCAAAGAAGGAATTGTTTGCGCATACTTGGACGACCTTGTAATTCCCGCGTTAGACGAAAACGACGCCGTAGCTAAATTAAAGCGAGTATTAGAAGTTGCAGCGAGTAACGGACTTGAGATCAATTGGGGAAAATGTCAATTACTTTGCCGAACAATCGAATATCTAGGATACGTTGTAGAGAACGGCACGATCAAGCCGTCGCCGAATAAGACGTTAGCTCTAGTCAATTTTCCGAAACCAAAAACTATCAAGCAAATACAGAGCTTTCTAGGTTTGGCAGGCCACTTCCGAAAATTTATCGGAGGATATGCGAACATCGTGAGGCCGCTAACCGATGCATTGAAAGGTGGACGACAAGGCGCAATCACGCTGGACGACGACCAATGCGAGGCATTCAAGAAGCTGAAGCAAATACTCACGGAACCGCCCGTCTTGCGTATTTACAACCCGAAGCACGAAACAGAATTGCACACGGACGCTTCACAAGAAGGATACGGAGCAATTCTTTTGCAACGCTGTCCAAACGATCGGCAGCTGCATCCAGTGCAGTATATGAGTCTCAAGACGACCGACGCAGAAAGAAATTATGCAAGCTACGACCTGGAGGTCCTAGCGGTGATAAAAGCTCTACGCAAATTTCGTGTATACTTACATGGTATAGCTTTCAAAATCGTTACAGATTGCTCAGCCTTCGAGAGGACGATGGAGAAGAAAGACATGGTCCCGCGTGTGGCTCGATGGGTCATGTTTCTCACAGAATTCGACTACACGATTGAGCATCGGCCAGGCAAGAGGATGATGCACGTCGACGCG
This sequence comes from Temnothorax ravouxi, assembly GCA_030770255.1. Taxonomy (NCBI): domain Eukaryota; kingdom Metazoa; phylum Arthropoda; class Insecta; order Hymenoptera; family Formicidae; genus Temnothorax; species Temnothorax ravouxi. Next base: position 88,174 of record JASTWP010000641.1, read on the forward strand.
TTGAGCCGATATCCCGGAGTATACGCAATACGAAACGACTTTGTCGAACGACTTAAAAGAGCGCAAGACACGGACGAACGAGTAAGATTGATACGACAGGCACTGTTGACCGGAAGCTACAAAGGTTACGTCGTCGAGCATGACCTTCTGTATAAGACGAGCGAGACCGATAAATTATTGGTCATACCGAAGGGAATGCAAACCGAGGTCATACAGCGAGCCCACGAGATCGGACATTTTGGCGTTCGAAAAACCGAGAACTTGATCTCTGACAAGTACTGGATCGATAAACTACGAGAAAAAATCGAATTTTATATACAGAATTGCATTTCGTGCATTCTAGGATCAAAAAAAGGAGGAAAACCCGAGGGATTTCTGAATCCCATCCCGAAGGAAGATTTGCCGCTGCAGACGCTTCATCTGGACCACTTAGGACCGTTGGAATCTACCAAGAAGAATTATCGCCATTTACTCGTCGCAGTAGATGCGTTCACAAAATTCACGTGGATTTTCCCGACGAAATCCACCGGAACAAACGAAGTACTGGACAAATTACGAATCATGCAACAAACATTCGGAAACCCGAGAAGAATAGTGACTGACAGGGGAACAGCATTCACGTCGAATGACTTTCAAGACTATTGCGAAAAAGAGGCAATTCATCACACGCTGATAACGACAGGAATGCCGCGGGGCAACGGCCAAGTCGAGCGGATTAATCGGATCATCATTACCACCCTAACGAAGCTTTCGATCGAGAACCCATTGCATTGGTACAAGCATGTGAGCAAAGCGCAGCGTGCCATCAACTGCACACACCAACGAAGCATAGGAGTATCGCCGTTCGAGCTACTAACGGGGACGAAGATGAGAACGAACGAGGAACCGCAACTGCAAGAAATCATCGAGGAGGAAATTGTAAACACATTCGTCGAGGAAAGAGAAGAAATTCGAGCGAAAGCGAAGGAGCAAATACTGACCGTGCAGGAGGAGAATCGAAGAGGATTCGACAGAAAAAGGAAAGCCGCGAGGAAATACACCGTGGGAGATCTCGTCGGTATCCGCAGAACTCAGCTCGGACCAGGATTAAAGCTACGAGAAAAAACTCTGGGGCCATACCGGGTTACAGAAATAAATCCCAATGATCGTTACGAAGTAGAAAAAATCGATGGCGAAGGGCCTCAGAAAACAACGACCGCGGCCGACTCCATGAAGCCGTGGAAGAACTCACACGCCGAAGACTACGATTCAATATCGTCTGGGGCAGACGATTATCAGGATGGCCGAGATGTAGGGACACCCGTTACGAGTACCGACAAGCGCGTGACGCGTTCGGACACACGAGCGTCGAGGCAGGCAGTCGGGGCTTTTCGCGAAAACTCGGCGAAGTAGAATAGGGCAGAAGTAGGGAGAGCGCGTGAGAGGCCGGGAAAAGAGAGACAGGCGACAGAGATAAGACGGCGATCACGGCGAACCGTTCCTTTTTGTAACGCACATCTTGATACTAAATATATCTACTGTTATTGAACCGGCGTGCACCGTTTTTTCACCCAAATCCCACATATATATACATATATATATATCTAAAATCAGTAAATTAAAATCGTTATATCTTATATTATATATAATTAATTAATAGGCTTTATTTCTTTATTAAGTTACAGAATTTTAAGTTACAGAGCCATCTGTAGCATATATATTTCTGTATATCTTTCATTATATTCCTATATTACTAAGTTGGTACAAAGTCAAGTTTTGCGTCTTATTATTTCTCTGTATAAAACCAAAAGTCCTGGTTTGACTATCTTTAAACCATCCTAAATGTAATAAGAAATATATAAAAATATGATAAAAGATATGTAAGATTTTATGATTTTACAATGAAATAAATAAAGTGTATTAACTTAATATATGATTCTCTAACTTATAATTATATTATGTGTATTATACTTACCTGGTATTTTTAATTCTCCGCTTATAAATAGCCACGCATTTTCTACAGCTATTCGGTCCTTATAGTTTATATTTTTCTTATCATATAAGTGTGGAAATCCTTCGACTAAGGTTAATTGAATGTCTATTCTTTACCTTCATATTTTTTATTCGTACCTGAAGGATGAACGTAATTATATAAAATTTTCTTTCACTTTAGTTGCGTTCCAATATTTACTACTAGTCCTAAAAATAAAATAGTGTATGTACATATGTGAAGTAAACTATATAGACTTTGATAATAGCGCAGATACGGGTTTTCTCACTAATTTTAATAAAATTTATATTCAACCGACGTATTTTCGCCTAAAAACAAAAGTTTGAAAAGAAAAAAGTATCGCTCGTGGCTCTAAAAGAAGAAATTAACCGCTAAAGTTGGCGTGATTGAAGGTTATGAATCCTGTCATACCTACGATACGTTGCACTTGCTCGTTTGCTTGCTTGCCTGTTTTTATATTGATCCTTTAACAAGGGATCGATTGTATATTCCTGAAGAATGATTGTAATTTCTTGATTAAAAATGCGAAAAGTGAGCAGCACTGTCTCTACTGACCCCTCCGATAATCGTTCACGGTAGCACGGAACCCACGACGGAACCACAGTGTGACGGAACCACATCACATGGCATAAGTATAAAGAACAGATTCCATGCATAAACTAGGCTGCCAAAATCATAGCTTAAGTTAACGGCTTCTAAATTACCGGCATATGGTTACGGCCTCTATAAATCAGCCTTAAGGGCTCAGTCACAATGAGAGGAATAAGGAATAAGATAAAGGAATAAGGAATAAGGGAATGTCGCATCTCACTTCAGTACATGTACATTAAAGTGAGATGCAACATGCCTTATTCCTTATTCCTTTATCTTATTCCTTATTCCTCTCAATGTGACTGAGCCTTAAAGGTGGAAGCACATAAAATTGCAAGAGCCATTAGCAGAAGGCAAAAGCTATATGCGCATGCGCTATGGTATCTGTAGAGCTCTATAGATACCATAGCGCATGCGCATATGGCTTCTGCCTTCTGCTTATGGCTCCTGCAATTTTATGTGCTTCCACCTTAATGACCCCAAAAGGCTTGTGTCCACAATGCTAGAACTGTGTCCGAGTTTCGGTTTAAGCCAATGAAACTACTACTTTTCTGTAAGAGCTGCAAGTTGATTGGCTTAAACCAAAACTCGGACGCATTGTTAGCATATGGTGGACACAAGGCTTAGATCCAATTTCACCAACCACGGTTAGCTTAACCGACGGTTAAAGTTAGCAGGATTGACCAATAGAAAGCAGGGAGGATTCATTTCTATTGGTCAATCCTGCTAACTTTAACTGTCGGTTAAGCTAACCGTGGTTGGTGAAATTGGCCCTTAAGGGTCGACAGGAGTAACACTACCGACCTCTGTCGGGTTGCTTAGCTGCGAGTCCGTATTTTATTTATTATAAATTTTTTAAGAGCCAAAATGGAAAATCCGGCTATATACCAGCTTGCGGCTCCAGCTTGCGGCTGATTTTACTGATTAAAACGAGCATAAGTTTAATGAGTTACAGGACATTTACATTAATTATGACAAGTTTAGTTTCTTATAATAGTCAAATTAATACAAAGCCTGCCATGCTGATTAACGTGAACTAAAATTTAATACTCTGTCAAAAAAATTCATACCTCACAAAGATACTTTTCTTCCATTGTATAATAATTTTCATTGCTCTTAGTGCCTTGTACAATTTTATTACTTCATATTTTTCTCAGTAGCTGATCCTTCGGTAACTTAAATAATTGAAATATATTTTCCTCTGATGTTGTTGAGCATGATAAAGCAACACATTTTCTTGCCATTGTAACTACAAAATAATAAATTTATTATTTTCTATAAGAAAAATAAAATATTTAAAATAATGAATATTCTTAAATAATATTTACATCTTATCCTCCTTACTTACATTTTTTTTATCTTTATAGGTTGTCTCCTCGTCGTTTTACTTTTTGCCAATTCCAATACATGGATGAGCGTCCAAACTACTCCAAACTATACTTTACGCGTCATTTTACGCTAACCTCCTTTGACCGTGGTCTTCTCCATATGGAGAAACAAAATGGCGGGTTTATCGATATATCGCACCTATCGATTTCAATGTCGCTTCTCTATTATCTAGGACTCTATAAGAGCACAGTTGACGGAAAGTCGACGGCAAGTCGACTTTTATAAGTCGACTTCTAGTCGACTTCTAAAAATGGCGGAAAGTTGACTAAAAGTCGACTTCTAAATAGTTGACTTCTAAAAATAGCGGAAAGTCGACTAAAAGTCGACTTCTAAATAGTCGACTTATAAAAAGACGGAAAACAGTCAAGCGACGCGTCATGCATCTATCAATATGGTGGCGAATCTCAAGGAGGCTGGAGGTTGGAGGAGCAGAGCTTACGCGAGTAATAGTAAGGCCGTTACCAACCGACCATAAGCGAAATTGTTGCGCCAGATTGTTCTTGCAGGTATGGCGGATCAAGTCGTGAAAAAAGTTTCGCCCGACGAGGTATAAAAGAGGATCAGGATAAAGCCAAGTGGAAACATGCTTACAGGTTAAGTATGGTGTGTTATTGTCATCGATAATTAAGACCTATTGAATGCGACAGCTCTCCATTCTGAACCATCTTTCAGAACACCAGAAATGGAGGGGAACCTGTGTTCATGCATTCTTCGTGCGTGCTACGAAAAATCAGTCCGGAATAGGTGGTTCATAAAGAGGGGTACGAAACGAATAAGATGTATATGCGAGGTGTCACGGCGATAGAACCCAAATGATTGCCGAAATTCGCTCCCATGCTATGCCATCTTATAGCGAATTCGGGCGCTTGCACTAGTAAGCACGTGAACCATTGGTTGATCCACCGCCAAGGTATATATTTTTATCACAATTGTTGCTTTATAATGTTTTGCCTACTTATTTATAAAGATATTAATCTTCATTATGATCGAATATTATTCTCATTTATAGATATAATCAAATGGAACTGGGAAGATCATTTGCCGCGTGTCTGGTACATTTGGAAAGGCCGGATGGGCACTATCATCGATAGATATAAAGCATCCGTGGACGGTGTCAAGTGGTTCGCGTATTTCTTCTTGGAGGGTCAAGTGTGCCCTGAGCTGAAACGATTTGTCCCTTCGCTGCTGACGACACCTGGGAGCATCACCAAGTCATGCGCCAGGTAAATCGTTATTCTCTCTTTTCAATTTCACGTTGATTCATCGAATAGATTACATCAATTCAATACGATCTTTTCAGATTGATACCACGCACTCAAGCAATAGTACATACAAACGCTGCAGTTGCAGGGAATCGTGTCCAAATACAAACTGCTAGAAATCTGGGGTTCGGATAAAAAATGTGAGATTTTAATTTATAAAATAATATCTAGATATTATCATAGACTTCTGTACAATACTAGACCGCTGACAGGCATCTCGGCCGTGATGCTTGCCGCCATGTTGATTTTAGTAAGATATGCTATACTACAGATTCTATACAAGTAGTTTTATACAAGATTTCTATACAATAGAAGTACAATAGTTTAATACTACAGGAGTAGTGGTTCGATTTCGGCATCCAAGTTCGCTACACGTCGAAGGCATTACTTACAAACTTATTGATAACATGTAGTACCAATATTTAACACAAAAACATTTGCCTGCTTTGTTATGTACTGTAATAACGAATGCAGATAAACGCACATCATGAGCAACTGAACACCCGATAGTGATTTATTGTTAATTCAATATATGGCCGCCGCGCACTCTTCACTAACACTTGCACTCGCATCAGCTTTTCGGCAGTGCGTCTATAGATGTTAGTGATCTAGTATAAAAGTCTGTGGATATTATATATTTATAATTTTAGTTCTGTTGTCAGCTTACCAGAAGTGGCTGCCGGAATCCGCGCACGCAGAAGTGGCACAGTTATGGCCGCCTTTGTAATTAAGAATAAAACATTAGGATTGTAATTATACAGTTTTTTAGATAATTAAATTATTTTATATATGAAAAAAAATCGAAATGCATCTCAGTTTTAGCCCTCCAGCAAGGGGTCGATTGTGTATCTTGAAATAATGAGGTAAAAATTACAAAAGTGATTCATTAGCGTATCTACGATTTTATTTATCAAAATCTAATAAAATCTGTTAACCTTTGTCATTTTCACCTCGTTTCAAGATACACAACCGACCTCCAGACGTACGCAGCGGTTTATTTCATCGACTTTAAAAGTAGGCGGGAAGTCAACTTTTCGTCATGACGGGAAGTCGACTTTTACCGAAACTATGACTTGGCAGAGAAGTCGACTTTTTTAAGGACGAAAGTCGACTTGAAGTCGACTTGATGTCGGTGAATGTCTCAAAAAGCGCCGACTAAAAGTCGACTTTCCGTCATGACGGGAAGTTGACTTTTCGTCATGACGGGAAGTCGACATAGTCGGCGCTTTTTGAGACATTCACCGACTTCAAGTCGACTTCAAGTCGACTTTCGTCCTTAAAAAAGTCGACTTCTTTGCCAGTCAGTTTTGGTAAAAGTCGACTTCAAGTCGACTTAAAGTCGAGTTTTTGCTCTTAGGGACTTGGCAGAGAAGTCGACTTTTTTAAGGACGAAAGTCGACTTGAAGTCTCAAAAAACGCCGACTAAAAGTCGACTTCTCGTCATGACGGGAAGTCGACTTTTATCGTCATGACGGGAAGTCGACTTTTAAGTAGTCGGCGCTTTTTGAGACATTCACCGACTTCAAGTCGACTTCAAGTCGACTTTTGTCCTTAAAAAAGTCGACTTCTCTGCCAGTCAGTTTCGGTAGAAGTCGACTTCAAGTCGATTTAAAGTCGAGTTTTTGCTCTTAGGCTGGTTTCACATGGGGCGTAAGATGCGTAAGCGTAACTTGCGTCAGCCAATAAAATCGTCTCAGTATTTAATCGTATCATACGCGTATAGTAGCTGAGATGATTTGATTGGCTGACGCAAGTTACGCATACGCATCTTACGCCCCATGTGAAACCAGCCTTAGGGTGAGCTCCTCATGGACTGATATTTCCGGAATAAGTAAAAATTGAAAAAATTATTTTTATTGTTTTAGAAGAAAAAAGATACCGTAGTAGTAGAGTCTATTAAAAAATAAAGCTTCGACGTATTTTTTATTATACTCTAAAATTATATAGAAATTTCTTTAATTTAAAAATATGTTAAGGTTTTAGAATGCCATTTAGTTTTCCGTAAAAGTCGTTCCATGGGGAGCCCGGCCCTTGAAAAATCGCACCGATCGAGCTGACTTTGATTGGTTGACCCCCTCTCCGTTACTTTTCCGAGATTCCGTTTTCCGAATTTCTGACTGCCATGTGACAGCACCGGAGCCGGAGACCCAGGCAAACTCCGAATAGAGTCCCTATATATAAGAAGAGTCTGGACACCGTCACTGTGGCGGGCCGTGGCGGCCATGTTTGGAATGAAACCGGAAGTTCATGGCCATAAGGCGCGAAATGTTCAAATACTATTAAAATAGATGCAAACCAAAATACTTGTTTTTGATAATTTTTTTTATGTTAGCGTTAATGTAACAGATATTTTCTTTCAAGAAGACATAATTATTTTTAAAATAAAATTTATTAAAGTGGGAATGGAATTTATTTATGATTAAGAATAATAAGAATCTTATTCATGAAGATAATAAAATCATAAGTTATACATGCATTAAGTGCTAAATGGATAAAAAACAGGTAGAATAATGTCCATCAATGCATTATTAATTATGTTGCAACATAGATATATAATATTATATATATACATATATATATATATATAAATACACATACAAAATTTAATACAATATTGTATGCATGTGGTATGAAGAGATGGAAAACTTTATTGTCTCCATATGTAAAGCTCAATTTTGTGGATATTTTAATCCCACATTAGTTAAGTGGATGATACCTAAAAATAAAATTTGGATTAATACACAGCAAGTCTTTTAGTTACTTATATTTTATTTTTATTTTTTGTATTATATATTAATTTGTTATTTTAATCAACGTAAAATATAATTTGTAAGTACAACGAGTGTAATACAATGAATAAATGTAATACAATGAGTAATACTTGACAAAAATAAAACTTTAAACATAAATTTTACATATAAATATGTGAAAATAACATTTAAATAATAATATAATATTTTAAAAATAATATTACACTTTTTGAAAACAATAACTACGCATATTACACATTATGACTAATGTTTATGTTAAAAACATGTTTTACTTCACTCTACTATGCATAGCCATAGTTTTGCTTGAAAATGAGGTCTTTGACATTTTAACTTTGATGGAAGATTTAATTTTAACACGTAACGCATAGAATCGCAAAATTATTTTTTCTTTTAAATTGTGGCATGCTGGTAAAAAATAATTAATATTATGAAATTGATGTACGAAAAACTGTTTTAAATTAATGTGTTTTTGTAAACGCATATGATCGTAATATCTTCTAAAAATGGTTTCCATTTCAAGAAAAAATTTGAAAGTACGCTGATTAAGAAAAAATAAATTACATCCTTTACGACGCCTTATTTCTGTTAATCGATTGTAATAAAAAGAAGGTGATTGGTTAGAACCTGCTGTTTGTTGCATGCAGTTTTTACAAGTTCTTTGATTTTGTTTAATACTACTCATAATGTACCCGGCAATATTATGTAAACAATTCTTTTCAGTTTTAGAAAGATTAATCTCTTTTTTAGGCAAGTTGAGGGTACAATTTTCAATTTCGCTTGCAGATGGCTCATTCTCGATAACATGCGTGTGTTTCGACTTTGTTGCAAAACATTCAGGAATTCACTGAAAAACTGTCGATCATCTTCAAAATAGCTACTCATACATTTTTCATATAATGAGCAACCAAAATTAATTTCAAATTGTTTTTGAACTGGAGAGCATTTGGAATAACGTTTCTCATTCTAACAACGGAAAATAAATTCTCAATGCAGTCTTGCGTAAATCTTCCTGAGAGTACAAACTGGAAACCCATTTCATTCAAAAGATACTGTGGTAATTGAAGGAATGATGTGGTTGACATTAATACAGCAGTTTGAATTAGTTTCCATACGGACGGTATTCCAATTTCCATTTCATTAAACATACTAATAATTGTATTTAAAAACTCAACTGTTTCATAATATTTCTGTGGTTTTAACATAGACAAAGCTAATACAGGGTTACGATTAGTCATCAGATCAAACCACTTTGTGATTTGTTCAACAAACCACGATGTTGTTACATAGTCCAATTTAGCGGTTTCTTCTGATAAAAGTATGAGTCCAGAGCTTACATCATGACTCAACACACTTGTTGAGTTTGTAACGCGCATTTTACCGAAATGTTGATTAGGGCTCAAGTTATTTTCATCCTTTAATTTTCGAGCTGGTTTCAATTCCATATCTTTTTGAAAATTAGATAAATCTTTAATGTGATCTATTAAAACTCTATTAGATGGTAAGTTGTGTTTATTTATAATATCTTGTGAAAGTTTAAAAACTCGGTTATTAAGTAAACAACATCTAATGTTTTTAAAAATATGAACTGCATCAGGAAAAAAATAAAGTTTGCGAGATTTATCACATGGATGTTCACAGAAAGTTTGAATAGTTGAGTATCGGGAAACATTTACTCCAAACAGTTTCCACATACTTTGATTTGATCCTCCCATATCTGAGGTAACAGCGTGTACTCGCAGACCGATGTCTTCTGCTTTGTTAATAATGTCTTCAATAATAGATTTAAAAACTGGAGCATGTATAGAGCCAGATGTAAACTCATATCCAACAATCTGTTTCCATCGACTGGCAATTCCACCAAGCAAAAAAACTAATGCATGATTCGCAAAAGGTTTTTCGCTGTGAGTATTTATTTGTATATTACTCTCAGTTGCATTAGGTATTGTCACCGACGAGATACTATTAAAGACCGACAACCCTGGGTAAATTTTCGTGACTGCCCGGGGGCCCGGTGGTAATTGAAGAATACTGACATTATCGACTGTTTTGGCTATTCGACTATATATTCCGAAAAAAGGAGTTTTACCTTATATAATCACTGTTTTATCATCAGAAATGTACAAATCTTTTATCATCGACGAGATGGTAATAGCTAAAAGTGTATGAAAGATAAAACAGAAATTAGCATATGAGTTGCCATAAATAAAAAAATATTTTATAATTTTTTCAATATTTGTATCTTTTTATTAATATTTTATAATTTGTTTGAAATAATAAACAAATTATAAAATATTTTCTTATATATGGTAACACTCTTATAAATATATGTAGGTATATGTATACAATACACAGTACATTTCATATGTGTGTGTGTGTGTGTGTGTGTGTGTGTGTGTGTGTGTGTGTGTGTTAATAAATAAATAATTTCCTTTTATATGTATATAACAGTATATTGTAAAGTATTTTTATATAATTGTCAATTAAATAAAAAATATAAATATTAAAAAAATTATAAAATATTTTCTTATTTATGATAACACTAGTTTTCCGCGAATTAGAATAGAAAACGCTAAAAGTTATTCTAAATATCAGATTCCCGATTGCGAATGTATCTTATTAATTCTTAATGCTGGCTCATATCACAGTACGCTTGCACGGTGCGCGAATTATGTCGCTCCTCCGAAGTGCCGCGTATACGTATAAGAATATTTTATGAATCATTAACAAACAAAGATAAACGAGTGTTTTTATGAATATATATAGAATAGAATCATTTATTTACTTCAGTTTACAATGCCAAAAGAAGGAAACAATTGCTTCTATGAAACATGTATATCAATTGCTAATTTAGTGTTAAATTATTTTATTATTTTATTATTATATACACAAGATATTGCAAGGCATAAAAACAGTGATTGCCACTTTTTCCATATAAGATTCGATATATACATATGTATGTATGTGCGTATATATGTATATGTAGTTTTAACAACTATTTAAAACTTACCAATAAATCCTATTACGCAGATATATTGTATATCATATATTTGTCAGAGATGATATTGAAAGAGAAAAGAAAAGAAGAGGAGGGAGGGGCATATAGGGAGGTGTGATGAGTTCGGTAGGGAGACATAGGAAAGTATTAGTTAGGAAGCAAGAGATTTGTTATTAGTCGAGTTTATTATATGTAAGTGTATGTAAATATTTGAGTGTAAGGGTTTTGTCAATATGTGTTTGGAAAATAGGATAATGGTTGTAATATTAAGGTAAAGGTAGGGATAAATAAAAAGAAAGAGAATTATATGTTTTGTAGTTTTAAGATTAGGCTTTGAGTTTCGCACGCAGAAGTTATGGAAGATATGAGTTTAAAGTATATGATAGGTTCTGGAGTATAAGGTTTATAGAGAGAATGCATAGAATTCAAGTTTTATAAGTTTTAGGTTGCAAGAAATTATTTTAGAGATAAAGCGAGATAATTTGTTCTTCCTGGATTAAAGAAGATTTGAGAAGCATTTAGAAATGGAATATTATAATATTAGTTGGTGCGCGTGTTGTTGTGTTGTATGAAGGTATATATGTGTTTGTGTATAGGTGAATAATGTCCGCTTCTTGGCCTACTGCTGAAGCGGACTAGATTCAAATATTTTTGAGTTTAGATTGAGAGTTTAACGTGCAAATAATGGATTTAGTCGTTTAGGGCTAAAGGATGGTTTGTCTAAAAGAAATTTAAGAAAGTACGGATTAATGAATTAATAGTTGCACGCGTTAAGTTAAAAAAGTTGGTATGAGTGTGTATAAGGCATATTGTAAACCAAGTCCATTTCTTGGCTTTTTTGTAGCTGAAATTAAATAAATCTATATACTATATATTGTTGCACTCGCGCTGAGTTCGCAGCTTCGCCCGGTATTTTCCGCCGCGGAGCGTCTTTAGCAACGGGCGTTGCTATGCGTTGTTGATACAGCCCGGCTTTCAGATTTCCTCCGGACTGAAACTCGAGCGAAGTTTCGGTTCTCGTTCTATGATTGTAACATTCGCAATAAACTATCCTTTTGTTCCTAAAACCTGTGTTCCCTTATTCCGCGGTACGCGAGTTAACGCGCGACCGAGTGCGGGAGTGCCTAGGGAGCGTTAGAGTCCGGGAGTCAGGGCTATTAAAAAATAAGAATATTGAAGTTCACGGCGCAAAGCTGGAACTTTTTTAAATCGATTTTTATGATATCCCGTAACAAGTGTGTAAAGTCTCTAGAATCAACTCGGCCCGCTTCGCCTTTTTTTATTGCAAAATATATTAAAAAACGCGTTTCTGTACAGTTTTCTTTAAATAACTCCTTTTGTGTTGGTCAAACGAAAAAACTTGAAGAGAGGAAAATTGTTCGGAAGGAAATTTTCTATAAGAATAAGTCTTGAAAATTTTTTTAAAAATTTTTTAATTGCAAAATTGCAAAAAATACGCGAGAAAAGGGCCATTTTTACAGGTTCCCAAAAACTGGGTTAAAAATTATCATATTTAAGCGGACATTCACTCAATGATACCTTTCAGTATGCTGAACAAGTGTGCACAAGGCTCGCCTCCAATTTTTATATGGTTGCCTATTAACAAATTATTTATGCAAATCGGGCGCTTGGCTCTCACGTCTGAACGGGTGTACTTATTTTGATGCACTTTATCAGAAATGAAAAGTAACGATGTCTACTTTATGAATTTAAAATAAAACAATTTTTTTTTCTACAATTTGACTATTATTTAAAACAATTTAAATTTCGTATATTAAATATCGGCGTTGTTTATTGGCGTAAAGTAATGCAAATAGCACCATTGGTTTGCGCTTAAAAAATCATGAATTTCAAAAAAAAAACGTCCCGATACGACCAATAGAAGCCGAGATAATTGACTTTTACATAATTAATTATTACAGCTAAACTATTTCATATTTTTACTTGAAATTTGGTGTGAAGGTACTGGAGTGAGTGCTTTAACGGTAGAATTTTTTTCGCTGCGATTCGACTGCCAGGTTCGGCGAAAAAAAAAGTCGAATACAGCGGTTTTGGAGCGAGAGCGCCGGAGCGGACGCAGCGGCGGCTCGACTGCGTGGCGCGCAGGCGCGCGAGGCGCCCGAGCCGCCGCTGCGTCCGCCAAACTCGCTTAATTAACAATTACTTTTCTCTGCAACAAAAGCACGTATCCAAACGAATTTTTTTTTAAATTTGCTTGAAATTTTCCGAATTTTATGATTATCACATTATAAATGTCATATTCTCAGTATTAACGGAGATAAACAAAATATATTAGGAAAAATACGTATTAATTATTAATAACAAATTATTTTTGTGATATTTTATACTGTATTGTATGTTGTATATTGTCAATTGTATAAAGTTCACCATGCGTTATTCTGTTTTATTTGCAAAAAAGGCGAAGCGGGCCGAGTTGATTCTAGAGACTTTACACACTTGTTACGGGATATCATAAAAATCGATTTAAAAAAGTTCCAGCTTTGCGCCGTGAACTTCAATATCTAATCCCCTGACTCCCGGACGTGCGAAAGTCGCCGGAGTGCAACATTTTGGGGGCTCGTCCGGGATAGAATGACGATCACTCACACCCCGCCGAAGACCCGTTCGCAGGCCGCGGCGTCGAGGACAACGGAGTCGGACACTGCAGAGACGACGGCGGAAGTCGTCAGTCGTCACAATACAGGCCGTGATTCGCCAGATCCGCGACATGCGCGAGGAACAGGCGCAGAGAGAGAGAGAATACGCCGAGACGTTCCGCCGGCAGGAGGAAGAGATCCGTCTTCTCCGAGGGATAGACTCCGCACAAACACAGCTAAGTCTCTCCAATAATAGAGCGTCCGGGGATACGGGGACGCGTTTCGCGCTGTCGGGGGCGAGTGATGTGCGCGCGGACCCCACGGCTTTATGCCGCGAATTCGGGAGTGTGCGACGCGCGAGAAAATACGGGAGCGCGGGCCGCGTTTGCGGGTGTAAATGACGTGCGCGCGGAGCTCGGATTTAAGCTCAAGCCCGACGTTTATGACGGATCGGTCCCGTTGCGGGAATTTTTCTCTCAATTCGAGATTATCGCTCGCGCAAATCAGTGGAGCGACGCGTCGAGGACCATCGCATTGGCTTCCTGTTTGAGGGGAAAAGCGCGTTCGATTCTGGACTCTGTCGAAAACGTAGAAAATCTCGAATACGCCGAGCTAAAATCGAAGCTTGAATTGCGTTTCGGGGAAGGGCACCTTTCCCAAAATTATTACTCCCTCTTCACGAATCGGAGACAAAAATTCGGGGAGGACTTTGCGTCTCTCGGCTCCGAATTGGAAAAGCTTGCCCGGTTGGCTTATCCCGAGTGCCCGTACGCTGTTCGGGACAAGATTGCGTGCTCGCAGTTTATCTCTGCCATAACGGACGGTTTCGTGAAGAGGACCCTTCAGTTGGAGGGAGTTACCTCTTTGAAATTAGCGGTAGAGAGAGCGAAGGCCGTTAAGGCCATACAGGGAGAAAGTTTTGGGGGATTTGGGAGAAAAAGGGAAATTTTTGGTAAACCTTTCGAAAAAGGGGAAAAGAAAACTTTGCCTCAAAATGAGGGCGGCGAAAAATCCGAGGAAAAGGGGAGAGGTAGCGTCCGCAAAGATTTTCCGCGCAATTTTCTAAATCGCGTTTCCGCAAAGGAATGCTGGCTTTGTGGAAAGGTTGGACATTTCCGAGCCGAATGTCCCGCGAACACGGAAAAGGGAAACGCGGAATAGTTACTCTTAGCGGGGGAAGAGTGACCCTCGCAGATAAAACCCCGGAAATTTTAATTCGTTCGATTAGTAATAAGAGTGATTACGATAATTTTTGTTACCAAGGGAAATTAGATGGGAGGGATTGTTTTTTTAAAATTGATACGGGTTCCGATGTTTCCATTTTGAGTAGGAAGTTTCTCGGAGAGGTTAGAGGGAAAATTCGAGTCGAGAATTGTTCTCTTCGTTATCCCACGGGGGAGAGAGTCCCTGTGGAATTTAAAATGGAGGTTGAAGTTCGGTTAGGAAATTTTTCTGTGAATAAGATTTTAATGTACGTGGCGGAAATTGATGATCAGTGTTTGCTGGGGAGAGATTTCTGAAAACTCATTAATTTAGAAGGTATTTTTGATTCGTTTTTTGGAAAGAAGGAGTCAGAAATCGGAAGGGTTTTGAGTTGCTCTCGGGTGGCGTATTCTTCTGAAGTAGTTCCTCCTTTCTTGAAAGGGCTATTTGAAAAAGATTCTGAAAATTTGGACGCAGGACAGAAGGAGGTTTTTGCTGGATTTTTGAATGAATTTCAGGATGTCTTTTCTGAAGACGTCGTTGCGGGAAATTGTGAAGTCGTTAATCATGAAATTAATTTGAAAAATCCTACTCCAATTAAGCAAACTCCCCGACGTGTTCCTTTTCGAATGCGAGAGGAAGTCGACGGAATTATTGAAGAAATGAAGAAACAGGGCGTTATTGAGGAGTCGCGTAGCCCTTGGGTGTCTCCGGTCGTTCTTGTCAAAAAGAAAGATGGTTCAATCCGCTTCTGTATTGACTTTCGGAAAGTTAACGAGGTGACTGAAAAGGATTCTTTTCCTTTGTCCAGGATTGATGACATCCTGGACCAATTATCGGGCAATAGTTGGTTCTCTACTTTGGATTTGAAAAGCGGATACTGGCAAATTAAGATCCGCCCGGAAGATCGCGAGAAGACGGCCTTTTCTATCGGGAACGGGTTATGGCAGTTTGTCGTAATGCCATTTGGTCTCTGTAACGCCCCTGCCACTTTTGAACGATTGATGAAAAAAGTTCTTCGGAAACTTTTATCAAAGATTTGTTTATCTTATTTAGACGATGTTATCATTTTTGGAAAGAGTTTTGAGGAAATGTTAAGGAATTTAAAAGAAGTATTCTCTCGTTTACGTTTAGCTAACTTAAAAATCAATCCTAAAAAATGTGTACTTTTTGAAAGAAAGGTTAAATACTTAGGACATGTGATTTCTACAGAGGGCATTGCTACAGACCCTGATAAGATTTCCGCTGTAAAAGAATGGCCGGTTCCTCATTCCAAAAGGCAATTACGTAGTTTTCTCGGTTTCTGCTCTTATTATCGGAAATTCATTAAAGGTTTCTCTTCTTTAGCAAAGCCCCTCTTTACGCTTACCGGAAATCAAGTGAAATTTGTTTGGGGGGAGGAGTGTCAAAACTCTTTTGAGAATTTAAAGCGGGTGTTGACATCCTCTCCCGTACTTTCTTTCCCGAGGGGGGAGGGAGAGTTTGTGTTAGACACTGACGCTTCTAACATCGGGGTTGGTGCGGTGTTATCCCAGAGGCAAGAAGGGTTAGAAAAGGTTATCGCGTACTTCAGCCGTGTGTTGAGTAAAACAGAAAGAAATTATTGTGTTACTCGTCGTGAGTTGTTAGCGATAGTCGACTCGGTTAAATCTTTTCGACATTACCTTTTGGGGCGTAAATTTGTCATCCGTTCGGACCACGCTTCCCTTAAATGGCTTATGTCCTTCAAGGACTTAGAGGGACAATTAGCTCGCTGGTTGGAGAGACTCCAACAATATAATTTTGAGATAATTTATCGTAAAGGTCTTTCGCATGGAAACGCCGATGGATTATCCAGGCGTCAGTGCGAGATTGACGGCTGTGCGTTTTGTGCTAGAGTAGAGGAGAGGAACACAGTTGAATCGGAGAAAACGGTCGCGCGAATAATCTTGCTGGGAGAAACTTTGGATGAATGGAAAAAAGACCAGCTAGAGGATCAAAATATCGCGGCTGTTTACCGAGGCAAAGAAACGGGGGTACGGCCGTCACGATCTGAGATTTCGACAGGAGACGTTTTCGCTCAAATTTACCTTTCCTATTGGGACGCTATCGTCTTGAGGAATGAAGTTCTTTATAAGATATGGGAGGCTCCTAGTCTTAAGTCCAGGATTCATCAACTCATTGTTCCACAAAAACGAATTAAACAGATTTTAGAGGAGGCACACGATTCTTTTTTGGGGGGACATTTTGGAGTTAACAAGACCCTTGAAAAAATTCGTAAGCGATTTTATTGGGCCACTTGTAAAAGAGATGTAGAAGATTGGTGTAGATCTTGTGAGATCTGCGTTTCGAAAAGGGGACCGTCGGGAAAAGGAAAGTCCCCGTTGCAAATCTATAATGTCGGGTTCCCTTTTGAAAGGGTCCAGATGGACATACTCGGTCCTCTTCCATTGACCAAGTCTGGAAATAAGTATCTGTTGGTCATTGTGGACTGTTTTACTAAGTGGATTGAGGCTTTTCCCTTGAGAAATATGAGAGCAAGGATAATAGCTGAGACGTTTGTTAATCAGTTTATTTCAAGATATATGGAGTCCCCTCGGAAGTTCATACGGATCAGGGGAGGAATTTTGAATCGAGACTTTTCACAGAAGTGATGGGACTTCTCGGAATGAAAAAAACTAGGACTACCCCGTTGCATCCGCAGTCTGATGGGCAGGTGGAGAGACAACACCAAACGATTACCAATTACTTAGCCAAATTTATCTCCAAAGATCAAAGAGATTGGGACAAGTGGATTCCCTTATTCCTTTTGGCTTATAGATCTCCAAAACATGAGACCACGGGCGTGACTCCTGCGGAGATGTATTGTGCCCGGAATCTTAAGTTGCCCTTAGATTTATTACAAGGCAGTCCTCCGGGACTTCGGGAGGAGAGCCCTAGGTCAGAGGGCGATTTTATCAAAAGACTGAGGGAAAAATTGGAGGGGATTCATTCGGTAGTCAGAGATAGGTTAGAAATTAGATCTTCTAGGGTAAAAAGCTGGTATGATCGTGGAGCCAGGAAGGACCTTTTTCGAGAAAATCAGAAAGTTTGGTTTTATAATCCTCGAAGAGAAAAGGGGAAGGCCCCAAAATTACAAAGTAGTTGGGAGGGCCCTTTTCTAATTGTAAGAAAATTAAGTGATGTAGTATTTTGTATTCGAAAATCCCCCAGGCATAGAAAGAAGGTAGTACATGCGGATAGGTTAGCCCCTTTTTATGAGAGAACAGTAGGAAGTAGTTAAAGAAATCGAAACCCGATTTATCGTTAAAAAGTTTTTCTTTGAAGTTGATATATGTTACTGCGTGTATTGTTTTTTTTTGTGTTTAAGGGAGAATCTTCGTTTCTTCATTGGAAGATCTTGAAGGACACGGAGTGGACTCTTAATTATTATCTTGGGACCACGGTTTTAAAGAAGACTGCCTCTCCCTCGGTTTTTGCAATTGAGGTTTTTCCGAGGGACTTGGGCGAATGCCGAGGCAGGGACTAGGGGAGTCCTGATTCGAATTGTTATTTCGATCAGAGACGATGGGTCCTCAAAAAGTTATTTCCTCCCCCTTGTCCGAAGACTTTCGTGAGACGACGTCTGCGGCGGAAGGAGAATGCGGAAGGAGAACTGCGTCAAGGAGGAATTTTAATGGAGTTCCAGTAAAGCCGAGAAGGAAGAGAGCCTTCTGTAACGGCGAGGAACGGAAGAAGGACGGAAAGTTCTTGTTGGCAGGTTGGGCCCAATGAAGGCGAAGCCCGACATCTTGAAGCAACAGCTCGGGATAGGGCGAGGAAGTACGCTTCAGAGCCCTGGAGCCTGCAAAGAAAGTGGAACCTCCTGGAGACTGCCTTTCCGGATTGTCGGGACGACAATCTGAAGAACGGGGGGGCAGTGTTGCACTCGCGCTGAGTTCGCAGCTTCGCCCGGTATTTTCCGCCGCGGAGCGTCTTTAGCAACGGGCGTTGCTATGCGTTGTTGATACAGCCCGGCTTTCAGATTTCCTCCGGACTGAAACTCGAGCGAACGTTTCGGTTCTCGTTCTATGATTGTAACATTCGCAATAAACTATCCTTTCGTTCCTAAAACCTGTGTTCCCTTATTCCGCGGTACGCGAGTTAACGCGCGACCGAGTGCGGGAGTGCCTAGGGAGCGTGCGAAAGTCGCCGGAGTGCAACAATATATTTGTCAGATATTCATATCATATATTTATGCGATTAATATTTAATTGTATCATCACTCTAAGTACTAGTTCT
Organism: Temnothorax ravouxi; assembly: GCA_030770255.1. Lineage (NCBI taxonomy): Eukaryota > Metazoa > Arthropoda > Insecta > Hymenoptera > Formicidae > Temnothorax > Temnothorax ravouxi. The sequence continues at coordinate 107,232 of JASTWP010000641.1, forward strand.
TCTCCGCGATTACAGAAGTTAAGCAATATGTAAGATATGTTTACAATTTGGACGAATGTCCACTTGGAAAAACTATGTAACATTTACAAAGAAAAGAAGATTTCGTTACTCTTTCCTCGTTACACTTATGCTTCTTTCATATATTCCGCCAATGCTTGCTGTATGTTTTTATTTTTATCATCAAGATTATAATAATGTCATTAATATATGGTTTTACGTCACTTTACGGTTTATATAATTATGACAAAAAATATACGTCATTTTAATTTAAATCTACTTGAATATATTATGTTTCTTGCAAAAGGTATATTATTTATAAATTTCGTAATTTTGCGTCGGATTTTTCCACTAGGGTAGATCATCACACAATCGCTATGTAATCGACATTGCATTATCGTGGACGCCGTGTAGATAGATTCAACCTATATTGTTCGTCGAATAGCTATATATCAACATATCGCGAGACCAGATGTCAATTGTTTCTTCGCGACGCTAGCTGCAGCAAGCACGTGTAGGAATTATTTACAGTGTTTCGATAAAATTGTGCTCAGCAATTCTTATAACTGTATTTAAGTGTTGGTGTAGTGTTACGCAGTAGAGTAAGTATTAAGACTACATCTGAAAACAAGTAAGATTTTAACAGTTTGGTAATTTTAGGCAGGTAAAAATGTCGACTTCTCGGCGTAAAGTCGGAAAGACTCATTCTAGTACTTGCATTTATAAGAACTGCGGTATAAATAGCAGAGAAAATATATTAAATGTTCGATTTCATCGTCTGCTTGTAGAAGATAGAGAGCGATTAATAACATGGTTGGTAAATAGCGGTTGTGATGATTATGCGGAAGAATCCGATGCAGAATTGCGAAAGTTCAGAATATGTAGTAGACATTTTCCAACAAATATGATATATCCAAGCGGAAGATTGAAAAAGAATGCGGAACCATTATTATATTCTGTCGATTTTGATGATGATCGATGAATCAATAGACGAGGATATACGAGGATGTCAGGAGCATTATGGGCAAATACGCATTTTAAAAAGAAAAATAGCAAATATAAACGCTGAGATAATCCAATTAAAAAGATGTAATGACAAATCGAAACTCATGCTTAGAGCAAAACAAGCCGTAATTGTTCGTTTACGAAAAAAAATTATGACAGGTAATTTACCAGACAACAGTATTGTGAATGCCTTATTTCGACGAGTGCAAGGTTTTCTTTTAACATTTTTAATAATGCAACTTTTTCACAAGGAAAGAACTGTGTATAATGACGAAAAGAAACAATTGGCTAAAAAAATGCATTACACTTCGCCAAGTTTATATAGAAAAATGCGCGAGGAGTTTGGTTTTATATTACCTTCAGAAGGGACCATAAAAAATTGGTTTAATGTAGTAAATTTATGGCCTGGAATTTGTAGTACCATGTTCAATTGTTTAAAATAGCGAAGGTAAATTGCATGGACAATGACGAACGCAATTGTGTTTTACTTTTTGATGAAACAAAAATTAAAAAAGGTTTTGATTTTCACAAAAAACGACAAAAAATTGAAGGCTTTGAAGACTTGGGATCACTGGGACATAACACAACCGTAGCAACAAGTGTATTAGTTTTTATGATACGGGGTTTGTTACATAATTGGAAACAGCCTGTAGCGTATTTTTTAACCGGTGGAGCTCTAAATAATACTCTTTTAACATCTGCATTAAATCAAGTTATAGGAGCAATATCAGATACGGGATTAAAAGTGCGTGCTATTGTTTGTGACCAAGGCACTAATAATCAAAGTGCTATAAAACATAAAATTTCTATAGATCGTCCTTATTTCATGCATAAACAACAAAAAATATATGCAATTTTTGACGTACCACATATTTACAAATCTATAAGAAATCAACTCTTAAAATATAATATTTTATACGATGATAACAAAATAGCATCATGGAATAATATACGATTATTATGGCGATTGGAAAATGATAAAGCGACAAGAGCTGCTTGCAAATTATCGGAAAAACATGTAAATTCAAATAATTTTGACAGAATGAAATGCCGTCTAGCTTTACAAGTATTCAGTCGCAGTGTCAGCAGCTTTATTAACTGCAGGAACAACAGGAGGAATTGATACTGAAACTGTAATGCATACTGCTGAATTTTTTAGAATTCTGAATGACAGTTTTGATTCTTTAAACAGTCGCAGCTGTAATAGTCCAAATCCGAACGCTTGTGCTTTATCGCAAATTCGGCTTGATGTGGAAAATGATCTCAAACAATTATTAATAGATTGTTCTAAGTGGCGCACTATTACAAATAATGGTCTCAAAATACCGCCATGTTTTGAAGGACTACAAATTAGTGTTAAATCTATTTTACAATTATGGGATGATTTGAAAAGCGAAGGAATAAAATTTTTCATGACTTCCAGAGTAAACCAAGATCCGTTGGAAAATCTATTTTCCATGACACGTATGTATGGTGGAACATATAATCAAAATCCAAGTGCAAAGGCTTTTCGATTATTATTACAAAAAAATATTGTATTAAATTTATCTAAACCTGCACAATCTGCAAATTGTTTGGATGATGAGGATGAAATTTTATTTCAAAGTGTAACAAATACATCTACATCTGCATCTGCATCTACATCTACATCTACATCTACATCTATTGATCAAATAACATCTAATGTAGACTTAACCGCATCAATTAATATAGCTAACGACTTCGAGAGTGATGATGATGAAAATATATTGATGAATGTCGAAAAAATTGTTGTGGACGTATCAGATGTAGATAATGAAACTTTAGAAGCGTCTGCTATTGAATATTTTGCAGGATTTGTTGCTAAAAAATGTGTCATGAAATCAAATTGTGAACAGTGTCGTGTTTCATTTATTGACACAAATCACGAACTGACAGACGCAAGACAAACATTAATATTTTTCCGTGCTTATGAAACTAATGATGGTCAGGAATTAGGACATTTATGTGTCCCTACAGCAGAGTTTTCATTTGTATTTAAACTAATGAATGCAATATTTGATGCAGGTTATCCTAATATTAGAGGAAATTATAACATATTAGATACTCTGTTTCCATTGATGATACAAGCTGTACACATAAAGTATCCAGGTTGGTTTCAGTATGATACTTGCAGCATCGAAAAAATCTTGCATATTATATGATGAAAGTTAAGATACATAAAGATGTAGTTTGGTTAGGACAGCGGCTAAAAGTTCCAAAAAATCGCCTTCAACGTAAACCTCCACAGAAATTGATAAATTTACGGAGTATGTAATAATATTAATTTTACATTTTACTCGCAGCATTTTGTGCGGATCGAGTAAAATGATCGCGGCTCTTTGAGCGGAACGATTTATGAAATGTATGTGTGTATATAGAGTGCTTTTCATAAATTGTTCCGCTCAAAGAGCCGCGATCTTTTTACTCGATCTGCACAAAATGCCACGCGCGAATAAATGTCATATATAAAATTTTTGAGAGCTTCTTCCGTTCAAAAAAACCGCGATCTTAGCCGTTCGGAATCGGCGTTAAAATGTAGGTCCCATATACAATGTGTATAATACACGTACGCAACACTTGTATATGAAAAGAAATCATGCTCAAATACGAGTAATAGGACTGAGAATGGATATATATATCCTCATTCTATTACTCGTGTCCGAGCGTGGTGACTTCTCTTCATATATACATGTGTTGCGCACGTAGATTATACATTATATACACATTGTATATGTATATATATATGGGAGACAAAACTTGGAATTCTTTAAAATTTTAATGTTTAATTTTTTTAATTTTTATTTAGGCTTATGTTAAATTTGTTAGTAAATTCGACGTTATGGTCATTTTCAAAAGATTTCCAAGTTATGTGTCAATTGGCCTCCACGTGGCGTCTCCTGGAAATGTTTTCTAAAAGCAGCTAACAATTGACACGCTTATATATTTATGAAATATATGTATAAAGAAATGATTGCAAAGGTATAATGATAATATGATAAATTAATTGTCAAATATGTATAATATTTCCAGTCCGAGGAGGGAGGAGAACCTATCCCAGGAAGAAGGAGAGAGCCAAAGACAAATAGAAGACAAATAGAAGACTTACTATAGTACTTGCATTTATAAGAATTTAAGCATAAGAAAAAATGTATTGAATGGCCGATTTTACCGTCTGCCTGTGTGAAAGATAAAGAATGATTAATAATTAACATGCTTAAGGTAGCTGTCTCGTCAGGGCATGTATTAGATAAAGTGTTCGATTTCGGATTTTATATCAAATTATATGATCAGCTTTGCAGTCGATTTTTTCTGTGGCTCCTTACCGACTATTTACTCTAGAAAATCGATCTCGAAAATCACAAATTTTGCATTACTTCATATACAGACGGCCAGAAAAAGAAGGCTCTATCACGGTTTCAATCACATATTTTCGCATTTTTCGATTAGATGAAGTGAGAAAAAACATTGCTTTTTGTACATTAGATTTCGAAGAATCCGATGCAACCATAAAATATATAGTTTACCGGAGATTTCGCTGCTAATTTTTTAGTTTATTTTAGTGAAAATGCGGTAATCGAGCAGACATTTTTTGGTCGAGGTGAGGTTGGGAAGACTTGGAAACGCCGCTGGCTAATTACTGTAGTTGCAGGTTATGAGGCTCGTCTTTCTTAGCCGAATTGGATAGTGATTGACACCCCTGTCATGCATTTAGAAACCCTTTCTCAGTAATTGTCAAAATTCAATCGACAAGGAGATGTAACCTCACTTGTAACTTTTCTTGACGACTCGCATGATCAGCTGATCAAAACGGAGTCAAATGAGAAAAATCACAGAATTTGGAAAAAGTAACATACTTTGTCACGTATGAAATTTTACACCATAATTCATAAAATTATTTTTCCCTTAGCAAAAATTGCCTGAAATATATTTCTGAACGTGAAAACCTACAAATAACAGTCACATGACTAGCACTTAGCGAGACAGCTACCTTAATAAATAGCGATTGTGTGATGATCTACCCTAGTGGAAAAATCCGACGCAAAATTACGAAATTTATAAATAATATACCTTTTGCAAGAAACATAATATATTCAAGTAGATTTAAATTAAAATGACGTATATTTTTTGTCATAATTATATAAACCGTAAAGTGACGTAAAACCATATATTAATGACATTATTATAATCTTGATGATAAAAATAAAAACATACAGCAAGCATTGGCGGAATATATGAAAGAAGCATAAGTGTAACGAGGAAAGAGTAACGAAATCTTCTTTTCTTTGTAAATGTTACATAGTTTTTCCAAGTGGACATTCGTCCAAATTGTAAACATATCTTACATATTGCTTAACTTCTGTAATCGGAGAAGAACTAGTACTTAGAGTGATGATACAATTAAATATTAATCGCATAAATATATGATATGAATATCTGACAAATATATGTAGTATATAGATTTATTTAATTTCAGCTACAAAAAAGCCAAGAAATGGGCTTGGTTTACAATATGCCTTATACACACTCATACCAACTTTTTTAACTTAACGCGTGCAACTATTAATTCATTATTCCGTACTTTCTTAAATTTCTTTTAGACAAACCATCCTTTAGCCCTAAACGACTAAATCCATTATTTGCACGTTAAACTCTCAATCTAAACTCAAAAATATTTGAATCTAGTCCGCTTCAGCAGTAGGCCAAGAAGCGGACATTATTCACCTATACACACACACATATATACCTTCATACAACACAACAACACGCGCACCAACTAATATTATAATATTCCATTTCTAAATGCTTCTCAAATCTCCTTTAATCCAGGAAGAACAAATTATCTCGCTTTATCTCTAAAATAATTTCTTGCAACCTAAAACTTATAAAACTTGAATTCTATGCATTCTCTCTATAAACCTTATACTCCAGAACCTATATCATATACTTTAAACTCATATCTTCCATAACTTCTGCGTGCGAAACTCAAAGCCTAATCTTAAAACTACAAAACATATAATTCTCTTTCTTTTTATTTATCCCTACCTTTACCTTAATATTACAACCATTATCCTATTTTCCAAACACATATTGACAAAACCCTTACACTCAAATATTTACATACACTTACATATAATAAACTCGACTAATAACAAATCTCTTGCTTCCTAACTAATACTTTCCTATGTCTCCCTACCGAACTCATCACACCTCCCTATATGCCCCTCCCTCCTCTTCTTTTCTTTTCTCTTTCAATATCATCTCTGACAAATATATGATATACAATATATCTGCGTAATAGGATTTATTGGTAAGTTTTAAATAGTTGTTAAAACTACATATACATATATACGCACATACATACATATGTATATATCGAATCTTATATGGAAAAAGTGGCAATCACTGTTTTTATGCCTTGCAATATCTTGTGTATATAATAATAAAATAATAAAATAATTTAACACTAAATTAGCAATTGATATACATGTTTCATAAAAGCAATTGTTTCCTTCTTTTGGCATTGTAAACTGAAGTAAATAAATGATTCTATTCTATATATATTCATAAAAACACTCGTTTATCTTTGTTTGTTAATGATTCATAAAATATTCCTATACGTATACGCGGCACTTCGGAGAAGCGACATATAAAGACTCGCGCACCGTGCAAGCGTACTGTGATATGAGCCAGCATTAAGAATTAATAAGATACATTCGCAATCGGGAATCTGATATTTAGAATAACTTTTAGCGTTTTCTATTCTAATTCGCGGAAAACTAGTGTTATCATAAATAAGTATTGGAAATATCGCTTGGAACGCTACGGGATGTGGCGAGATGGGCAGGAAATAATCTCTTCTATATATTTCAACACTCTGAGTACACTATTTATTCTATATCACACAAGAACACAAGAACACAATACGTCTTAACTCTACGATGGTCACGGCTCTTCTGCACCACGACCGTGACGACCGCACGCACGCGTGGCGCTCCGATGTGCGCGCCACACAGGAGCTGCCCTCTCTAGAGGCGGGAGCGCATCGCTCGTTCAAAGCCCGGCTCTCAATACTCCTTCCCTTTGTGCGAGCGACTCGTGGTCCTTCTCTAGATTTAGACCTTATCTGAAACACAACAAAAATCAGTTATCAAGTAAAATTAATCTCTAATTTTGTTTAGACTCTATATTCATTATCTTATCTCTTAAATATGCAAATGCTTCTAAAGGCAAAGGTTTTGTCATAATGTCTGCCAAATTCTCTTTGGTCTCAATCCATTCGACTTTCACCTTCCCTTGATCAACACACTGCTTGATAAAATCTCCATGAGTGTCAGCCATATGTTTTCTGTTTCCAGTTTCTTCTCTCTGATCTTCTAAGTTTTTCTTTATTTTCTCTAAGTTGTCATCAAACATTTTAAGTTTGTGACTTCCATCCTTAGTGCAGTTTCCTGCTGCTCTGTTATCACACCAGATTGTTGTAGGCAAGAATGTTCTTCCAACAACATACCTGAGTGACTTATCTAATGAAATTACTTTTTGACAGGCTTCACTCATTGCTAGATACTCCGCTTGACATGTAGAGAGTGTAACATATGTCTGTTTATGACTTCTCCATGCTATCACATCTCCAAATAATTTGATTATATATCCTCCAGTGGATGTAGAATCAATGCAGTCTCTGAAACTAGCGTCTGTCAGTGACTCTAACTCATCTGTTTCACCTCTAAATATCAATCCTCGATTCGTAGTTCCTCTAAAATATCTGAAGACTCTTTTCACATCTTGCCAGTCTTCTTCTGTGGGCTCTAGTTGTCTTCTTGCTAAATAGTTCACTGCAAAAGCGATATCAGGTCGTGTAGCATTCGTCAGATACATTAAGCTTCCTATAGCTTCTCTATAAGGTACTTTTCTAATTTTCTCTCCAATACTCTTCTCTTTCAATTTACTCTTTTTATTTTTATTACTCACTTTTCTGGTGACCATAGGAGTACTCTGAGGTTTGCATTCATTCATACGGAACTTTTCCAATATGCTCTCAGTATATCTCGTCTGATGAATACTCATATATCTTTCTTCTTTATTTCGCTCTATTGTTATTCCCAGAAAATTCTTGGGTTCTTCAAGATCCTTCGTCTCAAATATTTCACTCAATTTCTTTTTTATTTTCTCTAATTTTTCCTTGTCATTACTTGCAATTAACATATCGTCTACATAAAGTAGTACGACCACTATTTTGCCTTCTTTCCTCCACGTGAACAGGCATGGCTCATGTAGGTCATTTTCCAATCCAAGTTTCTGAGTCTCTTCTGAAAATCTCTTATACCATCTTTTCGGACTTATCTTCAATCCATATAAAGCTCTATTTAATTTACACACCTTGGTCTTCTTGGTGTTTTCATCCACATCTACTCCGTCTGGAATTTCCATATATATTTCTTCTTCTTCTAAAGTTCCATTCAGGAATGCAGTTTTTACGTCTAATTGACAAGTATATAAATTATACTTGTTTATTATTGCCAGTATAGATCTAACCAATGACAATCTCGAAACCGGTGCATATGTCTCTTTCAGATCATACACGTTTTTGTCTTTACATCCTCTTATCACCGCTTTATATCTGATTGATCCATCTGCTTCTAGTTTTCTCTTAAATACCCATCTTGAATCTATAATGTTAGCTCGTTTACCATCTAACATTTCTGTCGGTCTATGAACAAGCGTCCATACCTGATTGGTTTGCATAAACTCAAGTTCTTCTATTACAGCATTTTTCCAGTTTTCTCTTTCGCTGCTTGTCATCGCCTCTTCATATGTCGAGGGCTCTCTATGTAATGATGCTAGAAGACATCGACTCAGTTCATCTTCATTCTCTATATTCTGTTGAATATTTTTCACAGTAGTATAATTAGCAAAGCTAATATCTTCTATTAGTCTTCGCACATTAGTATCTCCATTATCTTCTAGTTTTCTTTTGGTTTTACTTCTAGTCATTGGAGTTTCACTTTCCTTTCGTTCTTCCTTCTGTTATTTCTGTCCGTCTAATTGTGTTGTTTGTTTTCTCGGTTTTCCTCTTTTCCTTTTCTCTGGAATCTCTAGTTTCTGTTCTCCCTTTTCCTCGTCTTCTACGAATTCTTTCATCCAATTTTTATTCGAGTCTTTATCATCTTCTATTTGGCTGTTTTTATATACATCTTTATATGTTACCTTTTCATTAAATCGGATGTGTCGGGACTTTATGAATTTTCTTGTGCTTGGATGCCAGAGTATATATCCAGTGTCAGTATATCCCACCAACACACCTCTAATAGCTCTCTTATCGAATTTCGACGTAGGCTTTGGTACTCTTGCATATCCAATGCATCCGAATCTCTTTATTTGCTCAAAGTGACAACTCGTTTCTGGTGAAAACTTCTTCAACAGGATCTCGTACTCTATAGTTTTGTGTGGAGATCTGTTGTACGCATGCACAGCAGCGTCAACTGCCAACTCCCACATACTCTTTGGTAATCCCGAGTCGAACATATATGTTCTTACTTTCTCTTGCAACGTTCTGTTGAACCTTTCTGCAACTCCGTTATGCTCTGGAGTATACGGTGGCGCGTAAATAGCTTCTATCTTTTCTCTATTCAGTACTTCTCTAAACGCACCTCCCGTGAACTCCTTGCCTTGGTCTGACTTCACGTAACACAGCTTTTCTTCTTTTCCTAGTAGATTTCTGGCGGATATTAGATACTTCTCTAGAGCCTCTCCCGATTCATCTTTTGTCTTCAGAGAGTAGGCTTCCGCTAATCTAGAATAGTCGTCTATAAATGTGATTATAAACCTCTTTTGTCCTGGATAGGATGTAGGTTTTATTGGACCCATGATGTCCGTATGTATTACCTGTAGTGATCTCTGTGCTCTATTTCTGTTTTCTTTAAACGGCAGTTTTGCCATTTTTGCCATTATACAGACTTCACACTCTAATATGGAGTTATCAAACTTAACTGTCTCTAATCTCTTTTCTACTTTTTGTAGCTGTCTTAGATAATTTAACGACGCATGACCTAATCTAACATGCCATAACATCGCCTCATTTATTTTCTCTAATTTCTTTACTTTTTCAATTACTGAGCTTTCACACATTTCTTCTATATTCTCTATTTTCTGTATATCCTCTAACTTAATGACTTGCTCGAGTTCAGCATTATTGTATTCTATATTTTCGTTTTCGTTCACATTTGTGAGTTCTCCTTCATTCTCCCTCCCAATCGCAGAGCCAACATTATCCCTCTCATCTAACTCTCCCTCCGAAATTGATAATTCATTGGTCTGAATGTTTGCTTGCGATTGTTCAGGAAGCTCACAATGTGGAACAATTTCTGCTCTACATCTATACACAGCACATTCTACATTATCATTATCCTCTATATCGTTATTTTTGACTTCAAATTGTATAATCCAATTTGATTTCTCATAAATTCCTTCAAAAACTATTTTATTTGTCAGTTTATCATAGACCTTAAACAATTTATCATCTAAATAAATACTGAACCCCGCATCAGCCAGCTTTCTTAGAGATAGTAAATTTTCAGATACTTCCTTCGTTGCAATTACATTTGTTAATTTAATGACTTTCTTTTCTTTCTCATTTGTTAACAACAAAAGATCTCCTTTACCATCTATTGAAATGTCTGCAAGCTCATTCTTATTCGCACATTTAATAACTCTATTATTACATTTTTCAAAATTTGACAGAATTATATTCTTATTCACAATGTGATCTGTTGCACCCGAATCTACAATGAAATTGACTAATTCTTTCGAACTATCTCTATCTTCTATTAATTTAGTTATGCATAGTTTACCTTCTTTTGGTTTTGCCTCAATTGCAGTTTTCGTTGGTACATGTTTCTTGGCTGGTTGTATTTTGGTTATTTTCCCTTTGTTGACTACTCTTTTTGTGCCTTTTTGCGCAAATCTACCCTTTTTATTTATATTTTTATTAACGGTTTTATTTGCATACCTCTTTCCTCTATTTGTTCGCCTGGGCCCCGGCATTAGGACAGCTATCACCCTTGTGTCCTCTAATCTCCTGGCAGTAATAACAAAACCAGGCCTCTGATCCTGCTAATGGGCAGTCCTTCGCCATGTGACCCAATTTGTTGCATCTGTAGCACTTTACTTCTTTGTGCTCTTCTGCGGTTGCCCTCTGCACTCTAACTTCTGGTTTCTCTAACTTCTCGCTTTTCTTTTCTGCCTCTAACTGCATCATGAAAGACTTTATTTCATCTATTGTCATTTCTTTAAGACTCGATTGTCTTCTAATCAAATCTACATTTCTCAGCTCTGGTACATTAATCAACACAGCCTGATAAAATGCAGATCTAATTTCTTGTTCTGTGAGAGGTACCGCATCTTCACATGATTCATATTCTCTAATTATCGAATCAAAGCGTTCGCAAAAATCACTTACTTTTTCATCTTTTCTCATTTTAATTTGATAGAGTCTAGCTCGTACCGATGCATAAGTAACATTTATTTCACTCTTTTTATAACCTCTTAGTTTCTTTAAAATTTCTTTCGGTTCTTTTTCATGTAAAATCCTTTTATGATAATTTTCACCCAAATGATTAATTATTATATCTCTAACTAGACCTTTTCTTTTAGCAATTTTTGACTCGGAAAGATTTTCAGGACTTTCAATACTTGAATCTATTACATCTAATAAATCATTGTTTGTTAACTCGGATTTCAAATAATCCATCCAAAGATCAAAATTGTATTTTTGCGTCAGCTTGTATTCTCTTCTAATATGCAACCTTTGATTGTTTAGTTCTGCCTCTATAGTGCTTTTAATTGTCTCTAAACTTCTATCCTTTTCGGCGGAACAAACTCTTGCTTCATTTAATTTTCTCTTTTTAGACTCTACTTCTAATTCTTTAACCGTTGTTATATCGTTCTGTACTGAACTTTGCGTATTTTCATTATTTACCTCTAAACGTCTAAGTTTAACTTTTTCTTTCTCTAAGTTTATACGGGCGACTTCCACCATATTCTCCATCATCTCAATAGCCTTCGTCATTATCTTGTCCAGCATCTGCATCGAATTGTCCATTTTTGCGACCAATTTTTCTTGCTTTTCATATAACATTTTGGTTCCAATTGGCAGGACTGGACGGTTCTCTACCCATGCTTTGGTCACATCTATATTTTCTCTGACATTAGGCATGTTCTTTTTCGGAATTGCTCCTCTTGTTTCCGTCTCCTTCTTTTTATCTTTTTCTTCTATATAGAATTTTAAAATTGCTATTTTTATTTTCTCTGAATGCACATATATATCATTCTTCTAGATTACTTTATTTTCAAAAAAAAATACTCTCTTACCTTTATCTTTTCTTATCGTCTCCTCGCTATCTCTTTCTATTACCGTGTTTATGCTGCTGTCGCTGTCGTAGTCGACCAGCGCGTCTTGGCCTTCTTCCTCCACCAGAAGTTTACCTGTCTCTTTTTCCATCTATATCGGGATTCAAATATCAATCGAACATTAGCATTTCTCTTTTGACAGGATAAACCAACATTCTTATTGACATATAATAATTTAATTTCTATCACCAAATTTCTTTCAGCGATAAAATAAAAACACAATGCTTATGAGGCTATATAGAACGCACTGCAATTCACAACAGCCCCAAAGCGAGAAACCACGCGCCTCTGCAGGACTATCCGCACGCGCACACCACTGTCCGTTGCGATCCCCAGCACTGCTGAAAAGATCTATGGGAGCTCGGGTTGATCACGCACGCGTACGGGGCCCATACAAATTTACGCGGCCTCCCTGAACAGTAATCAAGCTACACCGCACAGCAAGTCATGCTCAATCACCGACCCGATACACATCGATTTCAAAAAAATAAACTCATACAGAGTCATATAGAGTTTTATACATACGCATATCATGTTTACACATATACCGTAATCTAGCCATCTAACATACGCATACATTTACATGTATCGTAATCTAGCCATCTAGCATCGATGCCATATTGTTAGTCGAAATCGATTGTGTTTGTGCGCGCCCAGCAACAAGTTCCGCGCGTTGAAAAAACAAATGACTCGCGCCGTTCGCGATCGGACTTGCACGCGCACGTCGCTTTTCCCGCCAGCCTGTTACTAAGCGGCATATATCTATCTCTTTCCATCTCACACATCTATCTCTTTCTATTGTACATATCCTTTTTTTTTTAATTTCATCATTCTCTACTTCTATCAAATATCAAAAGATTTTGTCTTTTTCTAACAGCATTTATCGAACGTTCTTATTAACTGGGAATCTCTACTTCTGTACTATACTTTATGTTCGAGATTTCGTTCACGTTACACCATCCGCTCAGATGGCAGCATCGACCGGACACGACCGGCCGGAGCAACGCGGCAGGTTGCGCAAGCACGGGCGCGCTCGTCGCCGTCTTCTTCCTCGCGATACACACAGTCGTACTAATGGCCGCGCATTGACCTGACGTGCGACGAGTGCTTTCACTTACTTGAGGATTACTTTTGAATGAAGTGTCTATCAAAGTGACCGAAGGTGTCTAGAGACTCTCTTACAGTGTAAAGCGACTGCTCATCTAGCTCAAATCAGGTGCATCAACACGACGACTCAGACTCACACGGGCGCGAGTGCCGACCGCCACGTGTCACACGGCTCACGGGCAACTCACCACAAGGACAGGCAATTAGTACAATTGTCTAGCCCGCTCACAGACATTATAACGGACCTCTCATTAATACGCCGCTCATCAAATCTCAGGTCAGATGTATATTTTTGACGGATTAAAGACGGCTCAGACTGTGGTCTGAGTTACACATAAAAGTGCCAGAGTAATTAATTAACACCTTCCACGCGCGTCCTTCTCATCCCGCTTCCATCGTCGGGAAATACAGCGATTTCGCAAACACTTTATCTCTATCTCTCAAAAGACAAAAAGAATTTGTCTCCTTCTAACTTCTAACGGCATTTATCGAACGTTCTCATTAGCTGAGAATTCTCTCGTTTTGCTCGTCAGCGCAACGAAGAATATTATTTACTTACCCTCTAATCTTCTAGATGCTTCTATTTCTCTTGTGCCCTTCACCGGCGTTTCACACACTTCGTACGCACGTTCGTGCTACGTTCCTCACGCAGGGGAATCGTACCCTGGGCCCATAACCTATTGGAAATATCGCTTGGAACGCTACGGGATGTGGCGAGATGGGCAGGAAATAATCTCTTCTATATATTTCAACACTCTGAGTACACTATTTATTCTATATCACACAAGAACACAAGAACACAATACGTCTTGACTCTACGATGGTCAAGGCTCTTCTGCACACGACCGTGACGACCGCACGCACGCGTGGCGCTCCGATGTGCGCGCCACACAGGAGCTGCCCTCTCTAGAGGCGGGAGCGCATCGCTCGTTCAAAGCCCGGCTCTCAATAATAAGAAAATATTTTATAATTTTTTTAATATTTATATTTTTTATTTAGTTGACAATTATATAAAAATACTTTACAATATACTGTTATATACATATAAAAGGAAATTATTTATTTATTAACACACACACACACACACACATATGAAATGTACTGTGTATTGTATACATATACCTACATATATTTATAAGAGTGTTACCATATATAAGAAAATATTTTATAATTTGTTTATTATTTCAAACAAATTATAAAATATTAATAAAAAGATACAAATATTGAAAAAATTATAAAATATTTTTTTATTTATGGCAACTCATATGCTAATTTCTGTTTTATCTTTCATACACTTTTAGCTATTACCATCTCGTCGATGATAAAAGATTTGTACATTTCTGATGATAAAACAGTGATTATATAAGGTAAAACCTTCTTTCGGAATATAGTCGAATAGCCAAAACAGTCGATAATGTCAGTATTCTTCAATTACCACCGGGCCCCCGGGCAGTCACGAAAATTTACCCAGGGTTGTCGGTCTTTAATAGTATCTCGTCGGTGGTATTGTGGATTTACCGAGAAATGTATTTGTCGACGGACAATAAAACTCTCCAGGTGTTATGTTCATCTCATCCACAATAACAATGCAATCTTTATCTGTATTGTTTTTAAATTGAGCTACTTTGAGTTTCAAAAATTTAAATATTTCATTAGAAATACCAGGTAAAAACTTTAAATTTTCTAAATGACGTCTTAGAGTACGAAGAGAAGGCAATGGATAATTTTTTCGAAGTAATTCTTCGTACCCATGCGATCCGCAAGCAAACTTTAAACCATAAGCTGTGGTTAATGTCGTTACACCAACGCGGCATTTTTTTGTATATAATCAAAAGTTTAATCTGATCTTTGTTAAATAGGCTTATTTATAGCTTTCACCGTTCGTACATCCTGTTGTAGTCTCTTCCAGTTTTATTTTTTATTTTCTGCAACTGTATATTTATCCTCTTCTGCTTCTCTGACTTTGCAAACAAAAGCTTCTCCATTCTTTCCAATCTTGTTTTATATTCAAGAAATGTCTTAGGATTTAACGCCAACTCAGCTTTTTCATTTTCTTCTTCTTTACACTCCTCTTTCACGTTATTTTGTGGCAGTTCCGAAATCTCGACTGTATAATTTACTTGGTTCGTGCTTGTTGGCAAATTCTCTTCCTGGACAGAAACTTCTTGAAAAACAGAAAATATATTGTT